>JANAVB010025196.1:19685297-19870297 GCA_029216955.1 Iris pallida
GCTAGAGTAGGAGAGATGTTACCTAGAATATAGAGATTTTGTAGCCCATACCCATTGGTCAACCAAGGCTTGATACAAGAACCAGTAGGACGACTGTATACTCAAGCACACCGGATAAGACTTAGATCCTTTTGAAACTCGAACTATTTATTACTGCTTTCAACGTATTCTCTCGTACTTATACTTTAAACTACCATGAATAACGACGCTATTTATAGCCTAGTTTTGCAAGCTTATTCTTTGTCGAGCGTGTTCAGGACATATGTATATTGGAGACGTCCACAAGCATATTATCTAATTAGAATCAATGTATTATGGTCTGATCAACCATAGTGCACTTGGTTCGCTCTTTATATGATTATCTCATATGGATTGAGATATAGAGGTAACTAGGATCTTATCCGTGACTGCATTGACAATTCCTCTTGAATTATATATTCGCCTTTGAATTGCATAATTGTATTCGATGACATCTTTCTTGAACTCTTTATTGCTTTGCCTTTCATTGATTTGATAGACGAACGCTAGAATTTGATTGATAGATACAGAGTATCCCCATGGCCATGATAGTGGTATACACAAGTGTAGCTACCAATCGGCCAGCCATGTGACTACAATCTTGCTCGAGTTACTTGTCCTCTCTCGATCCTAAAACTAATATCATGACCTTATAGTCATTGAGTTTGAAAATGAGTAGGATCTTACCTTGTTTTAAAACACAAACCTAGGAGACTATCTAATCTCTAGGAATCAATTATTGTGAGCCTTCAATTACTCATCTTGGTTCTTGACTTAACTAGCAACCCGTATGCCTTAACTCAACCCTTTCTTGATTAGGCCCCACAGTTTAGACAAGAGAGGAATAGGCCAAAAACAAAGACAAGCATTCTAAGGACTGTGGTAGACACCGATTCCAAGATTAGATATTCAGCAGATGTTACTCTAGGTACAAAATTCTATTATCAAAGAAGTGACTTAGTATTAGAACAACACATTCACTAGCTTAGCCAAAATCTGTAGCATGACGCCCGTCATTAAGTTGTATTAGTAATCAATAAGTGATGCATGAGCACTACATTCAATACCTCTAGAACCCTTGTGACTATAGTCCGGCACGTTTGACACAAATAAAATTTACGACTTAGTAGTTAGAGATCTTTCCCATGACGTGCTTTAGAGTTCGTTATCCCACCGATAGACTCTCGTATACCATGGACAAGCAGGTCATTCCATCTTATCGACTCAGGTACCACTGTACGCAATCATTTCCATTTATTAGGACTCGGGGTACAATCCTTGAAACTGATTCACAACTATCCTATCTTGTTCACATCGTGACTTATTATTAACAAAGGTCAAGATACGGTGTCGCGACTCAAATATTCCTAACCTCATTATTCCTAAAACTATCTCCTAGTCTCTAGAGTGAATAGATTGTAAGCATTTCTTACTTTTAGGAATTAGGGGATCACCGATTGATTGGGGTAAAATTGGTTCTCACTAGGATGATAAATTAGTGACTCATGAACTCCCACTTTCTTTTTAGATCTTTTGGTGTCCCTTACCGTAACTTTGATATTTGGAGTATAATACTAGCTGTTACCTTCCAACAAAATTCATATGCAAAACCTAAACGAGTCCACCTTCAAGTAGACATATCATGTCCCACCTAAACACATCTCCTTGCACTCTATTATTACGATACGACTTTCAGGTCAAAAGGGACTAGCGATAACCCTTACCATAACACCGATGCACTTTCCGACTACAGTTAGAGATCCAATATTGACTAAAATCTTTTGGCCAATATATGGTTATGATCTACTCGAAGCCCTCTATGCACATGCCACTAGTATGCCACTCAATAGAGGCATGGAGTGCTACTTAAACACAAAAGTCACGGAAGGCGCATCTCATGACTTACAGAACCTATTCTACCAACCTGACTGGAAATTTGCCCATCCACTTGAATTTGAAACCAATTCTACATTACCCTAACCTAATAGGGATGGTTTAAAATTCCAGGAAATTTTGTCCAGCCACTATAGATTAAAATCTAAAGTTCATGCAATCAAAGATTGAAGTCCAATTAGGGAACCTACTGAGACTCAGTTAAACCCATCATAGCCCATCGCCATATTGGTACTATAAAACCAAACTTGATGAAATAGGCCGTCACCCCTATTATGTAGGCCCCACCACTTGGCTCACTAATTCTCCTTCCATATATTTCATAACTGTATCTCTTCGTAGCCTATGTTATGCATCTCTCGGTACCAACTTGCTTCCGGATATACTTGACCGAGACCTCTCATACTGTCTTGACCAAAAATAGTTAATATATGGGCCATATTAAATAGATAATACCTAGACTTCCTATAGAGTCCGTGACTATGATTGGATATACCTCATACTTCCATATACCTCCTTGAAATTTGACCTTCTTAGAAGCCCTATTACTGTGCTTTCTCCGATTAACCAACTTCTATAAGTTGAGTAGAACATTGAACTTATTATACTCTACCTCTCAGAATGGGATTACAAATGTGACTGTTCTTCCTAATGTATGGAATTTATGAAACGATCTTTTATTTTGCATTTTATATCCCTTTGTTCGTGCGTTTAGATAACTACGGTAACAGATTGCAACCTAAATTCTTCAAGTCAATCATAGAATAATTTTTGTTTAAATCAACAGTGAAATTTTTGAGGCAAATAGATCGTAAGACTCTCTAAGAAACATAAGATTTTGGAATTAGCAAGTGGTTGGAAATGATTGGTTCCAATTAGACTAATAATTCAATGGTTCATAACGTCGACCCATATTCATATCATTTGATACCCTCGACCGTAATTTTTATAATTGATGCACAACACTAGTCTAAAAACAAACCATTTCCTTTCGACAAGTTCACACTCACGAACTAGACTAGTCATGCTACTCACATGACATACATGTCCCACACAAACGAACTTTCCAGTGCTCCATTTAAATTACACCACGTGGATGACATATTTTTTCCTCAAAACAAACCATAGAGACCCAAATTCGATCTATTCGATTTCACCCATGCAAATATAGACCCATTCCCTTAACTAAACTGAATACTCAAGATCTATGCAAGACGTAGCACACCTATGACGTATGCCTTCCAACAAGCAAGCCCATGCCCCTAGACAACACCAAACATCAATCGCATGCACACTAGTCATTTTGACTTAAGGATTCCGAACAATTACCTAAGCATGTACTATAGTAAGGTCTTCCGCACTTTTTATAGATTCTTAACTCTTGGCCATAAATCTTTCATTTCCCTAACTTCTTCAAACCCACTTCTTAGTTTTCCATGTTAGACGAGAAAAGAAATCCTTCTGAACTGATGCACCTTAGTATATTCAAACCCGAGGTCCCTACCAGCTTGTCAGAAGCATGACCCATAGAGTGGCAATGTTTAGTTGTATTTCTTATAGTAGTTATTGATCGATAATGTTATGTCAATATCTAAACCCACATAGAAACTGCGACTGTGATCAACAAGTGACCAATATTCTTGTGCCTCCTATCAGAAATTATTTTTCTTAGAAGTCGTGTAACGATGATTTTGCACGATTAGCCAACTTCGATATGTTGGGTAGAGGCTTGAACGGTTATACCCCACCTTGTAGAATATGACGATGATTGGATTCCTTTTATTAACTACCACCTACATCTTTTCGAAAATCGATTTACGAATTGCTGCACTCACGACCCCTTCGTATTCAGCCTTACTATATTTTTGATGTTAAGATTATTGTTATATTTTATTGAGATTTATTGTTATGATTTATATATATTAAAAAATTAATTTTGAGGACGAAATTTTATAAGTTCGGTAGGATGTAAAACCCCTCATTTTACTATTTACTATTTCTTTAGGGGTTTTATATATTAAATGTTTAGTAATAAATATTTATTGGTGATTATGATTTATATTTTATAATAAATTCAATATTCATATTTCTATAGGGAAAAGGGGGTTATCATATTTTTATGATTTTTTTTATTGTTAGAAATTTTTGGTTATTTTTAAATAATAAGAAATAATTTATTTGAAAGATGTAATTGTTAATAAGTAGAAATCTTTATTTGGTAACTTGTTATATAGTAAAATAAATAAATTTTTCTTGGCAAAATTATAGAAATTAATTGAATATATTATATATTTTCTTTTGGCTTTGGAAAGTGTTTTTTTACTTTTAATTACTAATAAGGAAGGTGTGTGTATATATATAGATAACAATATGTATGTATGTATATATGTATGTATGTATATAGCTAACAATAGGTTTTATAAGGAAAAAATATATATACAAACATCTAATTGTTATTGTTCCTAGGGACAGTAACAATTAGAAACCCGCAAAGGCCCCCAAGCCCCAGGCCGAGCCCTCCCCGCAACTGAGCAACCACTATATGCATGCATGCGTATAGAAGATTTGAGAAAATCCTCCAAAAACCCTAACCTCCTGCCGACCCTACTCACACCCTACCTCGCCCCTGTCTCCGCACACCCCCGAACTTCTTGCATGCCGCCCCGACTCACCGAAGGCTGGCCAAACAGTGCGCAACAGGCAACAATGGAAGCAAAGGCGGCAACGGGGGCAACGACTAACCCATCTTCGTGGCCGAAAATTTCTCGCATCACTCCACCACTTTGTGAACAAATTGCACAGGTTTGAACAAAACCCTAACTACTTCTAGTCCCTTTAATTAGTTTTGAACGAACCACGTTAGATTGTCCGGGAAATCGACGCCACAATTGGCGAAAAACTGTTTCGAAACGAAACATAGTACGAGTTGAAGGCACTATTTGGAAGGCCGATTTTTCAAAAACCATTAAATATTTAGAAAATTTAATTCAAGACAAACCTAGACAACATATATAAGAATAAATCCCATCTTGTAGATCATAATTTCATTCAGTGTGTGCAAAGTTATTTAATTTCAAAAATCAGGAAAACCTTATTTCGAAAAATAAAATTTAATAAAAAACCTCTGATACGACGTGCGTCCCGCCAAAACGGGCAACGTGGTCGCGAACCGAAAGTATTGAAAGGTGCGTATCGAGTTCACGGACGTGCGGGCTTTGACGGAATTCAAATTGGTTGCGTGTGTGCGACGAATTTGATGCGTATTCGTCGAAATTCATCGTATCAGCCCCTTTGCAAATACCCCAATTACTTTGTGCACATTCGTCGAATCGAAATGAAACTTACGCCAGCAGGACCGTATCATTTTTCTGGTCATGTTTTCAAGTTTGGTCCAATTCTGAGAAGGTCGACTGGAACGCCTACTTGGCGGGCCCGCGATCCGCTCCAACAAGGGCAACGACTAACCCATCTTCGTGGCCGAAAATTTCTCGCATCACTCCACCACTTTGTGAACCAATTATTTTTCTCAGAAGTCGTGTAACGATGATTTTGCACGATTAGACAACTTCGATAAGTTGGGTAGAGGCTTGAACGGTTATACCCCATCTTGTAGAATATGACGATGATTGGATTCCTTTTATTAACTACCACCTACATCTTTTCGAAATCGATTTACGAATTGCTGCACTCATGACCCCTTCGTATTCAGCCTTACTATATTTTTGATGCTAAGATTATTGTTATATTTTATTGAGATTTATTGTTATGATTTATATATATTAAAAATTTTAATTTTGAGGACAAAATTTTTATGAGTTGGGTAGGATGTAAAACCCCTCATTTTTACTATTTACTATTTCTTTAGGGGTTTTATATATTAAATGTTTAGTAATAAACATTTATTGGTGATTATGATTTTTATTTTATAATAAATTCAATATTCATATTCCTATAGGGAAAAGGGGGTTATCATATTTTTTATGATTTTTTTATTGTTAGAAATTTTTGGTTATTTTTAAATAATAAGAAATAATTTATTTAAAAGATGTAATTGTTAATAAGTAGAAATCTTTATTTGGTAACTTGTTATATAGTAAAATAAATAAATTTTTCTTGGCAAAATTATAGAAATTAATTGAATATATTATATATTTTCTTTTGGCATTGGAAAGTTTTTTTTTTTACTATTAATTACTAATAAGGAAGGTGTGTGTATATATATAGATAACAATATGTTTGTATATATGTATGTATGTATATAGCTAACAATAGGTTTTATAAGGAAAAAATATATATACAAACATCTAATTGTTATTGTTCCTAGGGACAGTAACAATTAAAAACCCGCAAAGGCCCCCAAGCCCCAGGCCGAGCCCTCCCCGCAACTGAGCAACCGCTATATGCATGCATGCGTACAGAAGAATTGAGAAAATCCTCCAAAAACCCTAACCTCCTGCCGACCCTACTCACACCCTACCTCGCCCCTGTCTCCGCACACCCCCGAACTTCCTGCACGCCGTCCCGACTCACCGAAGGCTGGCCAAACAGTGCGCAACAGGCAACAATGGAAGCAAAGGCAATTTTGTGTACGGCTCATCGGAATCCAACTTTGGACATACGGTTGGGTTCTTCTCCTCAATCCGGTCCCGTAGATATATAGTTCGACGACTTTAGAGATCGTTGGTTCTGGCACGCGTTTCGGTGCAAAATAGGTCCAACGATGGATATCGTTTTGACCCAAAATTATGATTTTGCCCCTGTTCTAGAATTGGACTTTTGGACAGGCATTTCCTAGACATATCTTATATTCCGAACACGTTCATGGTGTTTATTTCAGTATCCGAGGAAGTATGCGGGAGTTAGCTTTTATTGTTTCACTATTCTGACAGTTCGAGCTATTGGACGTCGCCCTTTGCAAACAACCTCAGGCAAGATACCTTGCCACCCTACTCTGTGATTTATATATTCTTATTTTCTGTTGTTATTTTCAGTATTTCTTATTTTTTGATATTATAAAACTGTGCGTCCAAGTCACACTTGGGTGCAAGCGACTTTGTCGGTCGTTTTTCTCGCTTTTATTTATTTTTCTTGTATTGACTTAGTCTAGTGACCACCCCTTTGTTGATGACGTATTGGTATATCTCATGTGGCCTTGACATATACTTTATCACGTGATGTGAGTCACATGTAGGACACGTACTCGCATAGTCGGCCGGCCATCGAAACGTATGAGGCGTGCGACGGTTAGGAGTAACTGCCAATAGAATTGCATGCTAGTAGACATTGCAGTCACTAGAGGTTTCTATGAGTCATGGATGTGACCCTACTAGCCATTGGGTGGGTAGGACAGTTCCTTAACGTATGGGCTACGTATGCACTTTCCTATTATTGCCGGTTATCTCCACTGGAGAAACGGTCCTGGTTCCTGATACTTGATTTCCTGCTGGCCTCTGACGTTCGAGGAATGTTATGCTTTGAGGTCCCTGGTATCCTGATAGGACCATACCTGAGTTCATGCACATGAGCCAGAGTGCCCATGCGTTGAAGGTTTGTTCTTAACTGCATTTTTACTGTAGAATTAGTAGGCACCCTATTGCTTGCACCCCATTTTACTCTCACGAATATATCACAGATTATATGGCATGTTCTTTATGTATCTTGTTACGTCCCTCTGAGGACCTGGTTATCTCTCCAGGTGTGTGCCATGTGACTTTTTGTAGGTGTTCTAGCCAAGGCCGTGATCTTCTCCATTTTTTCGAGGATGATTGCTCTTGGTTCGTCTTGCCATTTTATCGATCATTTCCTTGTATATCTTCTTTTATATAAATTGGTTGGTAGTGGATTTGTCTCTGCCCAACTACATGTATAAATGATAAATTCTTGAGTTGATTATAATATTATTTTTTATTATTGTGGATGAGATTTAGTTATCATGGTTTTACTACATTTTATAGCTTATGTATACATACGGGGTTTCATACTTTAGAGTATACTTCGTATGTATACAGCTGGCATGTTTACGCACTTAGTCCTAAGTATTTTGGGACTGGGGCGTTACAAGAGTAGCACCAGAACCTTGGTACCAATCATAGGCATTATCGTGCTTAAAGAACTGATGAATCGCCTCATCCTTATAGCGGTAGCCCGATACAGCTGGATCTCTTAGAAAAGAACTGGCAGAAAGACCAGTCTGAGCTAATTGCAGATCCGTAAAAGAATTTGGGAGAGCGTGAAACTGACTGGCATCACGAAACTCGCGTTCCCTCGATGTGTCAGTAATAAATGCTCGTAAATCAGAAAGATGCTGGTGGTTACCCTCATAAGACATAGGGTAGGCCTGAGGAGGTGGAGATGCAGTAGTAGGAGGAGCAGAAGGGACGGCTGCATTGCGACGAGACAGTTGAAGATACTTGGGCTCAGACTCAAAAGCACAAGTGGATAAGTTGATGTCAAAATGCAAAAAAATGATTGGAAGAATCATCGCGTAAGTAAGGTTTCTGTGCCTTTCGAGGCAACATCCCATCATCTGGATAATATTCTATGGGACAGAAAAAGGAATCCCCGTACAAATGTGATAAAGGGCAGACAACTCAAGGGTAGTCACATCATCTTTTGAAGTAGATTTGGACAAGATAGTGGAATAGACGATTCGATACAATTTATAGTTATATAAGTTCATGTTTGTAGCTTTGAACTTACCAGAACGAACACGGTCAAGAGAGTAGAGTTCATTCTTGAAATTGCTCAAAATTGTGCCTGTAAAAAACTCAAATTCTGTGATATCATCTAGTGGAGCACCTTCATTTGGAATATCAAGAATTTTTGCTAAGAGGACATCATTGAATTCAATATTAATTCCATTGACACGACTCTTAACAGTAAAGTGTTCAGAGTGAAATTGCAGTAAAATAGACGAATAGAATTAGTTGCGAAAGAATATGAGTGGGTGACAAGATTGTGCAACCCTAATGCTTCAAAGAAATTTTGATGATCAGGAAATACAGTCCATTTAATCGGTGCGCCGGTGCATATTTTGCAAACAGAGAAATCCGCATACCATAAAAAGGATTGGTCATGAGTGTCGACAAAAAACTCATTGTATGTTCTGTCGGCCAATTGGACCGGAGAAAAGAGTGATCCTACGATATGATCTGAAGACGAGGCCTCCTCACTAGTCTTCGTCTTCTTCCTCTTGAAGGTTCGAAATACTAGGCAGGATTTCTAAAAAAAATTAAAATCTACAAAATTAAAAGAGAGAGAGAAGGAGGAGGTTATAACTTCTAAGATTCTAGTATATTGAAGAGAACGAGAAACTCCATACGAATCCAAAATTTGGACTAAAATCTCCAAAGGGATTGAAAGCAATGGGTTGGAAAAAATCTTAGGTTTTAGGAACTCGGGTGCGGCTGCTGCAGCGTTTTGAGGGTTTGGAAGAGAGGAATAGGAAGGGGGCACTCATTTCTGACTTAAAAATACTCGACACCAATAGAATTCGGGCCGAATTCGGTCTGAGTTTGCCTGGGTTCTGTTGAGTTATTTTTGTGCATAATTTAAATGCAATGCCACTTTATATTCGTCAATCTTTTTCAATTATTTAATTCCAAGTTTAGTTATTTTAAATTTTAATTAATATTATTTTATTAATTAAATTTTATTACACATCGACTATCTCAGATTAGTTGTAGGGGTACCGTCCCAGCTAATGGAGGTTTATCGGGGAACACTTAAATACCATTTTGCTTTAGCCATAGCCGTGGTGACAAACAGACCCTTTGTAGGCTTGTATTGAAAATAATTTTTGCATATCAAAAGATAATTAACAAAACAAAATTAATTTATTGACATCTAAAATTCCTAATTCTCGACGTAAATATTGAAACGATCTTTTGCTAATGGTTTTGTAAAAATATCAGCCAATTGGTTCTTTGTGTCTACGTATACAAGGTCTATATCTTCATTTGTTTGATGATCTCGAAGAAAATGATGTCGAATCTCAAAATGCTTAGTGCTTGAGTGACATACAAGATTCTTAGTAAGATTAGTCATGCCAGTATTATCACATTAAATGGGTATTATGAATACTGTAAACCAAAGTCTTCTAAGGTTTGCTTTATCCACAAAATTTGTGCACAACAACGTCCTGCGGCGATATACTCAGTCTCGGTAGTTGATAATGCGATAAAATTTTGCTTCTTGCTAAACCAAGAGACTAGAGTCTTACCTAGGAAATGACACGTGCCGCTAGTACTTTTTCTATCAGCTTTGCATCCAGCAAAATTAGCATCTGAGTAGCCGGTTAGGTCAAAGGACATGGTTTTGGGATACCAAAAGCCGACATAAGAAGTGCCTTTAAGGTATCGAAAGATACGCTTAACCGCACACAATTGTGATTCCTTAGGGTTAGCTTGGAAACGTGCACACAAGCAAACACTAAACATTATATCAGGACGACTAGCAGTTAAATAAAGTAAACTACCAATCATACCTCGATACTTACGTATGTCAACTGGTTTGCCTTGTTCATTAATATCAAGCTTGGTTGAAGTTTCCATCGGAGTGCTAAGAGATTTGACAGTTTCTATATCAAACTTCTTTCATAAGTCTTTTGTGTACTTGGCTTGATTAATAAACGTCCCATTGTTGGTTTGTTTGATTTACAGTCCGATGAAGAATTTTAGTTCTTCCATCATGCTCATCTCAAACTCATTCTGTACACTATCAAAATTCTTGACAGAGAGATTCATCTGTATATCCAAAGATAATATCATCTACACAAATTTTAATTAAAAGAAGATTTCTATTAAAAGATTTTATAAAAAGTGTAGTGTCAACCTTGCCTTTCATAAAATCGTTATCAAGTAGAAAAGAGCTTAAACGATCATACCAAGCACGAGAGGCTTGTTTCAAACTGTATAAGGCTTTCTTCAACTTGAAAACATAATCAAGATTTTTGAAATCAGTAAAACCTGGTGTCACGCCCCAGAACAAGAATACTGGAGAGCGGGGGCGGACATAGCCAGCTACGTATATTGAAGTATAACCCACCTCTCTATACGGTCACGGCTGTCTAGATACATGAGGGTTTAACTACAAGCCATCAACCTCCTATGGTCAAGAACAAGCCTATTGTCTCAATCACAAGCAAGTAAGTAAAAGTTATAAGATACAAGATCACCAAATATACAATCGTAAAGCATCCCAAACATTGCATATTCAGCTAATCATGAAGCTAGTCGTACAAAATGTGAGAGTAGCAAGAGTTTAGTCATACATGATCAACCCTAGGATCTATCAATCATGTTACCGCCCGTAGGCAGACAGTAAATAAAGATGCAATACGAGCTAACACGTGCTCGTCGGCTAAACGCATCAAAAGAATAATTTTATAAATAAGTGGGAGGACAAAAGAAACCCACTTGTTGCCAGGGTTACGCCTGGTGGTCACCATTGAGCTGGAAGACAGGTGGATCCTCTGGAGCTGCTCCGATATCTGGCCACACAAAACCAGCTGGGTCAGACCCCAGAAAGAGCAAGTGCCACAAAGGAGGCTTCACTTAGGAACTAAAACCAGCATATCACAATAGAATACTAAAGATAATAATAACGAACTGATAATAATAGAGGTAACAACAGTAAACTGAGTACGAGAAAACTATTCAAGTAGCCAGGTCACAACCTTTAAACCAAACAAGGACCGGGGTTGCAGCCCTTCACCTGAATAGAAACCCATCTCAAATACTATTAGTACAGTGAAGACAATAAACGAAGAGAGGACACAGAACTGCTCCGGGAGCCAGGTTACAACCCTTAAACCAAACAAGGACCGGGGTTGTAACCCTTCGCCTGAACCGAACTGGACCCCTGATCTTTATTGTTAAGACCAGTATAAATAATCATGATATTGAAGTAAGATAAAACATAACGAGCATGGCCTGGGGTTACAATAAGACAATAAATGAAGAGAGGACACAGAACTGCTCTGGGAGCCAGGTTACAACCCTTAAACCAAACAAGGACCGGGGTTGTAACCCTTCGCTTGAACAGAACTGGACCCCCGATTGTTATTGTTAAGGCAATCATCACTAATTATGTCATGTCACAATCTTGCACAGTATCAGGATAAGACTAAGCTGGAATAAACTCCATCCAAGCAATCACGACCAATCAAGAGTACGGCTTGATACTTTAACTAACTAGGGTTATCACAGGCCTAGTTACTAGCAAGATGCAATAAGATTATCCCAACAGCCACAAGCCCTGCAGACCATCCAGTTATCCAGGTCAAATGTTCGTTAATGAAGAATGCAACACGTGACTGTGTGCAGAAAATGTGCCCTACTCGTCGGTAGGCCATAAGTCCACTTAATGCGCCCAGATAACGGGATTGCCTGTAGCTGGAAAATCTCTTCATGAACTACTTGATCACTCTAGTCTTTATCCTAGTCAGATTCAGTAATAATTTATGACCGTGGAAATCAGGAATTCATATCCTAGACATGATACAAGACGAGACATGTAGTTTATACAAGCACAAACACCCACGGTGTCAAGACAAGATTTACTTAGCAAGGCATATCGAGATTATCATATTAGGTTACTTTATCAAGTCAAGAGTGCGTCACAACGGACCATCATCAAGAATTATCATGTCAAGTTACATGTCAAGAGTGCACCACGATGGGTCACTATCAAGAATTATCATGTTACTTGATACTTGTGAAAAGTGCGCCTTAACAGGCCACTATCGTGCTCTATCCTTACATTATCATGATTGAGAGAAACTTGCATAAAATAACTAATAACATATTATTGAAGCCAAGAAAAAGATCTACAACTTTCATGTTTTGAGTTTTTCAAGATTTTAGCTACAAAACAGCTCAAAGAAGCAAAAACAATCATTTGGAGTGACCTGTGCGCAAGTTGCGGAGGCAAAATTACCCACGGCATAAGTTGCCCGCAAGCACGATGCGCGGGCGTGCGACAGAGAAGTGCACGGGCGTGCGGCACGCAAGTCACGCATTGAGCGCGGGCAAAATCGCCCACGGCGCACGTTGCACGCAAGCACGGCACGTGGGCGCACGACAGCGAAGTACACGAGCGTGCGGCACGCATGTCACGCATTGTGCGCAGGCAAAATCGCCCACGACGCACGTTGTGTGCAAGTGCTGCGCGCGGGCGCACGGCGCGCAAGTCACGCATTGCGCACGGGCAAAATTGCCCATGGCGCACGTTGCGCGCAAGCGCGATGCTCGGGCGCGCGGCAGCGAAGACACTACGCGCGGCACTGTTCATCATCTCGACAGCACCAAGAGGCGTGGGGAACCCATGAACTCAAAAATGGCATAACTTTCTCATACGAAGTCGAAATCAAGTGGTTCAAATGCCAAAATTGGGTAGAATTTAATTTCCTACAACATGGAACTATTAGAATTCAAAAATATCCAAGTTTTAGAGATCAAAACAAAAAAAATGAAAAGTTACAAACTTAGATCTACAAGAATCTATCCATCAAATCCAAAAATGTCAAGTTCTAAAGAGGCTTAGAATGAAGTAAGGAAGAGATTGGAACAATAAAACTTGAGATCCATCATGACGCAAGTTGTACTTGCCTAGGATTGGCCGGTGGGAGGAGTAAATGAAGAAGATGAAGAAGTAAATACAAATAATGGAGGAGAGAGAAGAAGTTGACTTATATAGCAACCCCTCTCATCTCAACCCAATATAAACCAAACCAAGCCAAGCCAAGTCATGTTGAACCAAGTTGAATGAATCAAGTCAAGATTTAAACCAAGGCTAAGCTAAGTAAGATAAGTAAAAATACGGGCCACTTGACAATTATCAGAAATCCGTATACGTATCCTGAAAATACGTATAACGGGAAATGGGAGTGACAAATCTACCCACATTAAAAGAATTCTGTCCTCGGAATTTAATCAAGAGGCTAGAGGTGTCAGGACCAGCTATATTAATCATTAGCAAGCTAGGACTAGCAGTCAATCAAGCAATCATTCATGCAAGCAAGAAAGTAAAAGTAAAAGCATAAGGCATAAGGAAGACATTATACCTTATGAGTCAAACAGGTGTAGATATCGCGAGCGGATATCATCCTCACGCTCTCACGTTGACTCACCCAAGGAGTGATGACCCCAAGCAACACGGACAAATTAATAGTCTTGTTCTTGAGTATCTTCTCTCTTCGGTCCAATATGGATACGGGCCTTTCCTCATACGAAAGGTTGGTACCAACAACCAATTCCGAATAATCAAGGATATGGCTCAGATCTGGAATATACCATCGTAATTGGGATACATGGAAGACATTATGCACCTCACATAACGACGATGGAAGAGCGAGATGATATGACACATCACCTACCCGCTCTAGAATGTCGAATGGCCCTATATACCTAGGACTAAGCTTTCCCCGTACGCCGAATCGAATGACGCCACGGGTAAGCGAGATCCTAAGGAACACATGGTCGCCGACAGAAAACTCAAAGGGACGCCGATAAGAATCGGCCCAATGGCGCTGACGGTCTTGGACAACTCAAAGATGATCTCTGACTTGTCTGACTACCTCGATTGTCTGCATAATCATCTCTGGACCAAGCATCTTTCTCTCGCCGACATCATCCCAAGCTAAAGGTGATTTGCACTTCCTGCCATACAGCACTTCAAAGGGTGCCATCTGGATACTGGCCTGAAAACTGTTGTTATAGGAGAACTCTACGAGATGCAGGTGATCTTCCCACGAATCATCGAAGTTGAGTGTACATGACCGTAACATATCTTCAAGAGTCTGGATCGTGCGTTCTGACTAACCATCTGTCTGCGGATGATAAGCTGAACTGAACTTCAAACGAGTTCCCAAACTCTTCTGAAGACTCCGCCAAAAGTGCGACGTAAATCTTGAATCTCTGTCGGACACGATACTGACTGGCTCTCCGTGTAATCGGACTATCTGCCTAAGGTACATCTCCACAAGCTGATCCATCGACTGACCAATTCTGAAGGGAATAAAATAAGCTACCTTCGTGAGCCTGTCTATAATAATCCAAATAGCATCTCAGCCAGCCAGAGATCTAGGTAATCCAGTCACGAAATCCATGGTTATATGCTCCTACTTCTATTCTGGAATTGGCAAGGGCTGAAGAAGTCCAGCTAGTCTCTGATGTTCAGCTTTAACTTGTTGGCAAACCAAACATCGAGAGACAAACCGGGCTATCTCCCTCTTCATGCTATTCCACCAAAAGTGCTGACGGATATCATGGTACATCTTCGTACCGTCGAGATGAATAGAATACTGCGAATTGTAAGCCTTTGTCTTGATCTCCTGTCTGATATCTCCACTAGGTACACAAAGACACTTCCCATGTCGAAGTGTACCATCTTCATGAATGCATAACTTCGGCCTTCGTCCTGCCTCACACTCTGCTCTTAGTCGCTGAAGCTTGGAGTCTGCTGACTGCGCCAACCGGATCCTCTCGACAATAGTGGACTGAACTTGCATGCTGGCCATCAATGCCACACTGGAAGGGAGGACAACTTCTATACCCATCTTCTGAAGATCTGCTAACAGCTATGGTTGCGCTGTTAGGAAATAAACTCTGGCTCTCCTACTCAATGCATCTGCGACAACGTTGGCCTTCCCAGGATGATACTGCAGGTTGACATCATAATCCACAAGTAGCTCCAGCCACCTTCTCTGACGCATGTTAAGATCCTTCTAGGTGAAAACATACTTCAGGCTCTTGTGATCGGTGAAAATCTCTACCCTATCTCCATATAGGTAGTGCCTCCACAACATAAGTGCAAACACTACTGCTGCCAGCTACAAGTCATGGGTTGGGTAATTCCTCTCATGATAACGGAGTTGACGTGGCGTATACGCTATTACCTTCCCATGCTGCATCAGAACACATCCTAGGCCTCTGCCTGAAGCATCACAATATACTGAAAATCCTCTGGTTCCATCTGGAAGCGTAAAAATGGGTGCCGTCATCAATCTTCGCTTTAACTCCTCGAATGAACTCTGACACTCTGTTGTCCAAGCAAACTGTACACCCTTGCGGGTCAACTGCGTTAATGGTGCTGAAATCCGAGCAAAGTCTGATATAAACCGCCGGTAATAGCCAGCCAATCCTAGGAAACTTCGAACTTCTGCGACGGTACTAGGTGCTGGCCACGTCTCTATGGCCGATATCTTTTGGGGATCCACTTCAACTCCTCCTCTGGTGATCATATGACCCAAGTACGAAATACGATCGAGCCAGAACTCGTATTTACTGAACTTGGCATACAATTGGTGCTCTCTGAGAATCTGAAGAACCACACGGAGATACTGCTCATGTTCCGCCTCACTCTTACTGTAGACTAGGATGTCGTCTAGGAACACAATCATGAACTGATCCAAATAAGGCATAAAGATACGATTCATGTGGTCCATGAATACTGCCGGCGTATTGGTTGCTCCAAAGGGCATAACAAGGAACTTCCGATGCCCATACCGGGATTTGAAAGCTGTCTTCGGGATATCCTGCTCTCTGACTCTGATCTGATGGTATCCGAACCGCAATTCGATCTTCGAGAATATTGCTGCCCCTTGAGTTGATCAAACAAGTCATCTATCCTCGGGAGAGGGAATCTGTTCTTGATTGTCACTGAGTTCAAGGTACGATAATCTACACATAATCTGGACGTACCATCCTTCTTTTTCACAAGAAGCATCAGGGCTCCCCATGGCGATCCACTAGCACGAATGAATCCCTTAGTTCTAAGTTCTTCAATCATCTTGTACAATATCTCTAGCTCTGACGGCGCCATCCTGTAGACTTTCTCTGACACTGGGGCTGTCCCGGGATTCAAGTCGATGGTAAACTCGATCTTCCACTCTGGCGGCATCCCTGGAAGGTCTTCTGGAAAAACATCTGAAAACTCCTCGACTAGTCTAGGAAATTGAATTGCTTCTGCTACTGCCATCCGCAATACTGGGGAAGAAGGTTCAACTTCGCCTCGGAAGAAGGAAAACTCCGGCTCGCCTGGAATACTAAAAATAACCATGCCAATATGGCAGTCTATCCTCGCATACTGGTCCCTCAACCAATCCAACCCTAAGACCACATCATAATCGGCCATCGGAAACTATATCAATCTAGCAGGAAATTATCTACAGCTAACTACAATCCGACACAAAGAAAATACTCTATCTACTCCCACAAGTCCAATACCAGTAAGTATATTGAGCCTTACTGATAATGACTCGGGGCCCAGTCCTATCCGTGTCACGAATCGTGGAGACATAAATGAATGCGAGGCACCAGAATCAAATAATACTGAAGCTGGAAAGGTGTTGACGAGAATAGTACCTGCCACTACCTCTCTTGGTGCTAATCCTTCATCTCCCATGGTCAAAGCCAGTACTTGACCATGTCCTTTGGTTACGGGTCCCCTCTACTAAAAATTTCTATGTGCGCTCTGGATTAGGGCTTGGGCTTGGACATACTACTGCGGTCTCTGCTGCTGGAATGCCTGGCCCTGCGTCGGTAATTGCTTCGGGAACGGAAACTGCAGCTGCTGCTGCTGGACTGGTGCTGGTCCTCTAACTGAAGGACTAGAGAAGGCCGATGAACTCCCCCTGTTCGGGCAGTTCCCAACCCTGTGGTCCGGGGTACCACAAACCAAGCACAAATCCCGTGCTCTGCGATACTCTGATACCACATGCCTTGGCTTCCCGCAGTGTGAACATCCCACTGCGGAAGTTTGCTTCTGCTTCTGTTGCTGAGGGTACGTCGGGGTAGAATGCTGAACTGACGTCACTGAGGCCGCCCACCTCGGAGCTTCAATGGTCAAAGCCCTAGCTGCCGGGGCTGGTGCTGATGATTGATTCATCTGGCTACGGGATCACTTTCGACCGCCGGTCCTATCCACGATCCTATAGGAGGTATATTCTTACCTCCGGGCTGCTCTCAATACTGCATCAAAAGTCTTATGCTCAAACTGCTCCACTGCCAATAAGATCTCTAAATGGAGCCCCTGCTAGAACCGCTGGGCTCTATCGAACTCGGTCGCAACCAAGGTGGGAGCAAACCAACTGAGTCTCAAAAACTCGGCCGCATATCCGTCGACCGTCCTGCTCATCTGCTTCAGATTGGTGAACCTCATATGTAGGTCGTACCGAGCTACAGCATCGAAATACTTGGTCTTGAATCTCTTCCTGAATACTGTTCAGGCAATAGGAGCCACTAATCCAACGGCCTGCGCCGCCCACCAGCTGCGGGCAAGATCTAATAGCTGTAGGCGCACCACGGCCACCTTCTTGTTCTTTGGAGTACTTGCTGCTTCTAGAATCACCTCTGTGTACTGAAGTCAAGTATCTGCAGCGATCGCATCTTCACTGCCATCAAAGAAAGGAGGGTATAAGCGCTTGAAGCTATTGGCCGCGCTATTATCCTGATGACCTCCTCTAGTCAAAGCGTCTGCCACCGCCTGGTACAAGGCATCTCTCCGACGATCCTGGGCGGCTAATAGTGACCTGATAAGACCTACCAAAGTGCCATCATCAGGCTCTGCAGGCTGGACAGGCTGAACTGGTGGCTCTCCTCCAGTAGGCATGACTCTGAGGCTACTTCTAAATGCTGGGCTTGATCTCTAGGTTGCTGCTAGTCTGCGAGAGGTGCTCCGTCTTGCTGATCGACAGGTCCAGGAACAAGGCTGCTGGAGAAGACGACATAGGGAACAATAAGGAAGGACCAGGACAGATCAACGATACAAGCATGTGATCAGGTCAAGATTACAGGGATTCAGAAGATACGAGCAGAGATCAAGGGCGAGTACTGATCGAGACATATATTCGGTAAACCATCACATATCTTGATTTATAAGACCTGTATGGGCCACCACTTAAACCGTGTCATGCCCCAGAACCAGTATACTAGAGAGCGGAGGCGGACATAGCCAGCTACGTATATTGAAGTACAACCTACCTCGCTATACGGTCACGGCTGTCTAAATACATGAGGGTTTAACTACAAGGCATCAGTCTCCTATGGTCAAGAACAAGCCTATTGTCTCAATCATAAGCAAATAAGTAAAAGTTACAAGATGCAAGATCACCAAATATACAATCGTAAGGCGTCCCAAACATTACATATTCAGCTGATCATGAAGCTAGTCGTAGAAAACATCAGGACTAGCAAGAATTTAGTCATACATGATCAACCCTAGGATCTGTCAATCATGTTACAGCCCGTAGGCAGACATTAAATAAAGATGCAATACGAGCTAACACGTGCTCGTCGGCTAAACGCCTCAAAAGAATAATTTTACAAATAAGTGGGAGGACAAAAGAAATCCACTCGTTGCAAAGGTTACACCTGGTGGTCACCATCTGGTTGAAAGACAGGTGGATCCTCTGGAGCTGCTCCAATATATGGCCACACAAAACCAGCTGGGTCAGACCCCAGAAAGAGCAAGTGTCACAAAGGAGGCTTCACTTAGGACTAAAACCAGCATATCACAATATAATACTAAAGATAATAAATAACGAACTGATAATAATAGAGATAATAACAGTAAACTGAGTACGAGGAAACCATTCAAGTAGCCAGGTCACAACCCTTAAACCAAACAAGGACCGCGGTTGCAGCGCTTTACCTGAATAGAAATCCGTCTCAAATACTATTAGTAAAGTAAAGACAATAAACGAACAGAGGACACAGAACTGCTCCGGGAGCCAGTTACAATCCTTAAACCAAATAAGGATCGGGGTTGTAACCCTTCACCTGAACTGAACTGGACCCCTGATCTTTATTGTTAAGGCCAGTATAAATAATCATGATATTGAAGTAAGATAAAACATGACGAGCGTGGCCTTGGGTTACAATAAGATAATAAACGAAGAGAGGACACAGAACTGCTCCGGGAGCCAGTTACAACCCTTAAACCAAACAAGGACCGGGGTTGTAACCCTTCGCCTGAACAGAACTGGACCCCTGATCGTTATTGTTAAGGCAAGCATAAATAATCATGTAGTTTATACAACCACAAACACCCACGGTGTCAAGACAATATTTACTTAGCAAGGCATATCGAGATTATCATGTTAGGTTACTTTATCAAGTCAAGAGTGAGTCACAACGGACCATCATCAAGAATTATCATGTCAAGTTACTTGTCAAGAGTGCACCAAGATGGGTCACTATCAAGAATTATCATGTTACTTGATACTTGTAAAAAGTGCGCCTTAACATGCCACTATCGTGTTCTATCCTTACATTATCATGATTGAGAGAAACTTGCATAAAATAACTAATAACATATTATTGAAGCCAAAAAAAAGATCTACAACTTTCATGTTTTGAGTTTTTCAAGATTTTTGCTACAAAATAGCTCAAAGAAGCAAAACAAGTCATTTGGAGTGACCTGCGGGCAAGTTGCGCGGGCAAAATCGCCTACGGCACACGTTGCGTGCAAGCGGCAGAGAAGTGTACGGACGCGTGGCGTGCAAGTCATGCATTGCGCGCGAGCAAAATCGCCCATGGTGCACGTTGCGCAAAAGCGCGGCGCACGGCCGCACGGCAGCGAATTGCGCGGGCGCGTGGCGTGCAAGTCACGCATTGCGCACGGGCAAAATCGCCCACGACGTACGTTACGTGCAAGCGCATCGCGCGGCCGCGCGGAAGCGAAGTGCGCGGGCACGCGGTGCACAAGTGACGCATTGCGCGCGGGTAAAATCGTCCACGGCGCACGTTGCGAGCAAGCGCGGCGTACGGGCACGCGGCAGCGAAGTGCGCGGGCGCGCGACGCGCAAGTCACGCATTACGCACGAGCAACATCGCCCATGGCGCACGTTATACGCAAGCGTGGTGCACGGGCGCGCGGCAGCGAAGACACTGCGCGCGACACAGTTCCTCGTCCCGACAGCACCAAGAGGCGTGGGGAACCCATGAACTCAAAAATGGCATAACTTTCTCATACGAAGTCGAAATCAAGTGGTTCAAAAGCCAAAATTGGGTAGAATTGAATTTACTACAACATGGAACCATTAGAATTCGAGAATATCCAAGTTTTTAAGATCAAAATCAAGAAAAATTAAAAAGTTACAAACTTAGATCTACAAGAATCCATCCATCAAATCCAAAATGTCAAGTTCTAAAGAGGCTTATAATGAGGTAAGAAAGGGAATGGAACAATAAAACTTGAGATCCATTATGAAGCAAGTTGCACTTGCCTAGGGTTGGTAGGTGGGAGGAGTAAATAAAGAAGATGAATAAGTAAGTACAAATAATGGAGGAGAGAGAAGAAGTTGACTTATATTGCAACCCCTCTCATCTCAACCCAATATAAACCAAACCAAGCCAAGCCAAGTCATATTGAACCAAGTTGAACCAATCAAGTCAAGATTTAAACCAAGGCTAAGCTAAGTATGATAGGTAAAAGTACAGGCCACCTGACAATTGTCAGAAATCCGTATACGTATCCTGAAAATACGTATAATGGGAAACGGGAGTGACACTGGAGGTTGAGCTACATAAACTTCTTCTTTTATAAAGTTGTTCAAAAATGCACTTTTAACATCCATTTGAAATAGTTGGAAATTATAAAAATATGCAAATACGCATAACATTAAAATACGCATAACATGTAAATGGATTCTAATCTCGCAACTGGGGCATAGGTCTCATCGTAGTCGATACCTTCCTCTTGGTTGTATCCTTGAGCAATGAGTTGGGCCTTGTTACGAGTAACTAAACCATTCTCATTAAGTTTATTTCGAAATACCTAGCGATGCTAAGGACCAGATGATCAATGGGCTTGGGAACAAGTTCCTAAACTTGATTCTGTTCAAATTGGTTTAATTCCTCTTACATAGCGCATAACAAAAAATTATCGCTAGTGCTTCTTCAATAGTTTTGGGTTCAAGCTGTAAAATAAATACAACACAGGAAACTATATCTTTGCTAGAGGAACGAGTGCTTACACCCCTGGTAATCTCATCTATTACCAAGTCCATGGGATGGTCAGCCAAAAACTTTATTCTTTTTGGTAAACTCTCAAGGTAGTTGGTTCCGGCTTCTGGTTCTATACGTGATCTGCCTGGAGGATCAGCTGGTACTGTGCTTGAAGGTTCTGCAGGTGTTGTACTTGGTGTACTGATGTCTTCATCATCATCGTCGATTGTCTGTTGATTTAGTTCGTCAAAGGTAACATTTATTGACTCTTCGATGATCATGGTCCTTTTGTTGAAGACTCGTTACCCCTTACTTTTGGCCACATAACCTAAAAAATACCTTCATCGGTCTTTTTGTCAAATTTTCCTAAATTATCTTTATTATTAAGAATAAAGCATTTACAACCAAAGATTTTGAAATAAGAAACAGATGGTATTCTATCAAACTATAGCTCATAGGGAGTCTTCTTCGATTTAGGTCGAATTCTCTATTGAGAACATAGCAAGCTATATTGATAGCTTTAGTCCAAAAGTATTTAGGTAGACTAAACTGGTTTAACATTACTCTATCCATTTTGGATAGAGTCATGTTATTACGTTCCACAACTTTATTTTTTACGGAGTCCTAGTGTTTGCAAAAACAAAAAGTATTTATTCCAAACTTGAAAAGAATAGTACAAAGTACAATAAATTCTGGAGAAGTACAACTGTAGGAATCTAATCAGAAGACGATCACTTTATCCCTTGGACTATATGAACTTGAAGACTGTAGCCTCTGGAGAATGCAGCAGCAATCTTACAAGAGTTCTTGATCTCTGTGCGTATGTATCTGATGATTTCACAATGATCAAGAAATAATTGTTTAGTAGTTATTCTGATGTACGCGAGGCTGGATTGTGCCACATTGGGTTTCGCCAACCTCCTGTTGTGCCAACTTTTATTTAGTTGTTAAGTCGTGTACTAAGTGTATTTAGATGCATGGCATCATGTGATTGAGATGCGCGTAGTTGTGTACAGGATATTAGACACGTCTTGAGAGATTAGTGGCATGTGCGCCACGTCATCCTGCTTTAGAATGTAAGTTGTCTCAATTTCATCAGATTGTGCGACCTTCATTCAACGAGTCAAACTGCACTTGATTTGGGTTATGCCTAAACACTTGGCAGCCTTTGAGCAGAAGTCATTCAGATTGCGCCTAGACGCAACTAAGGATTTTGTCTGGATTGCGCTTAGGCGCAACTTACGAAGCGTACAGGACAGCTATCAACCAACTCCCCTTGAGCGGCATAATTTACGGGATTCGAAGAGATTTTCCTCGTTTACTGTGGTGTCAGTATTGTCAGGTAATGATGGCCATTAAGTGTCAGACGCCACATAGATTTTGGCGCAACAAGATAGGGCACAGTCTGATATATGGCGCAACCTGTTCAGCGGCACAGTCTGTTCTCTGAGCTTCATATCAGTGGCGCAACCTGATTTTTGGGGCACAACTTGATCACTGATTAGTATGTTCAGGGCACAACTTAATTTTTAGGCCCTATAAGACCCCCTTCAAAGTTTTCAAAACTTAAAACATTTTAAAGTTTTGAAATACTTTAAATTTAGAAAAAATTTGACTGAGTCAAGTTGCGCATTCTCGCGCAATCTGTTATGTCTAATTACGATTCATCATGCATGATTCAGGATAATTGTTAGGATTTTGACTTTTTGGCTATAAATAATCCTCGTTTACTCCACTGTGATTCTTTACTTTCACTTTTAATCTTCTGAGAAAATTTCTATAACTTTTGCAACCATCTTTTTCGACCATCTTCTTGACGACATGGCCCCCAAAAGGACTGCTGCTGACAAAGGAAAGGCCATCGCCACCCCCTTCAACTCGTGTTCCGCCTGCCCATGTGCCACAATATATGCTACCTTCTTCTCGTCGAGAGACAGCCAACCCAACAATGGACGGTGATTAAGGGCGAGCCGATTCGATTTATGAGCGATGATTTCAACAATAAATGATTTGTGCCCCTCTTTTTAGAGTGTGGAGTATCACAAACTTTGTGCCACCTCTTCTTAGGGTGTGGTCGCCCTTTTCTTGAACACCGTTCATTTTTATGAACCGTGTTGCGCATATTGTTGTGTACAGTTAAAAAAACAATATTGTACGACTTAATTTGAGGCGCAACCCAGTATGCAGTACAACCTGAGGTGTTGCACAACTTGAGTTTCATGCAACATGGCATGTGGCGCAACCTGGGTTGTTGCGCAACCTAAGTTTTCGTGCAACACATCTCGTGGTGCAACTCAGAGAGTCTATATAACTCAAGAAGTCATACATCTTTGTTTTGCTTCTAATTTTGTTCATATATCTCTTTGCAGTTAATCTCAGGGAAGACCCGAATGCAGAAAGATTTGCTTCAACATTTAACGTCCCAGAGTATAGAGAGAATTTGTCTCATGTCACTTTCCCTCAATATGATGGTCCTGAAGCACAAAGAACTCTACTCATAGATCAAGATAATCAAACTCTTTTGAACTTGATGAACGATGAACCCCTTCAGAGCTTGGATACTACAGTCCACAAAAAACCTGCTTTTTTATCGAGGACGCTATCAAGAAAACCTCCCAACCTAAGGCAAGAAAAGAAACAAGATATTTCTTAAAGGGAAACAATGCCATACATCTAACAAAAATATCAAGGTCTATGGCATTATCCCAGTATACTTTTGCTAGCTATCCTAGAAAGATGTCATGAGATTTGACTCCTCTCCAACAAGCAAGAGTCGGTCGGATCTGTTATAAAGTGGGTCCGCAGAACAAAGACCTTTTTTACAGCACTTCTTAAAAAATATAGCACACACTTAAGAGGTTTAAGGCCAACCTGCATCCCTCCCGAGGATTCTTTCCTGCTTCTTCCTGTCAGAATACCTATTTTTGCAAATACATTTACAAAAGCTGAAGTAAGATATCCTGACAGTGCTAAGCGCATGATAGGCCTGTAAACCCTGGAATGAAGCGAAGGAGTAGCTTGTCCATCTGGATTTTGGAGGAATTTAAAGATAAGCTCATTGATCTGGGCCTCTATAATCCCATCTGTACTACAGTATATGGCATTTATCCAAACCCTCACATGTTCTTGGCTTTAGTAGAAAGATATAACAAAAGCACTGTGACCTTTATGATACCTCATGGAGAAATAGGATTTGCTCTTAACGATATGGAATATATCTCTCGTCTGCCGATGGGTGATAACCCATATGAAGAATATGTACCCATAAATGATGAATTAGATGCTCTAGCAAAGGAGAATCCCTAGATGATTATAGTTTTCCAAGAGCTACTGTGTCACTATAAAATCTGCTCACTCTACTACGAAAGTGCCACTGTGGATACTTGCTACATCACAAAATGGATGCCATATCTGTTCCTGGGTCATGTGTGGGAGGACAAGCCACTGGACAGTCAAGCATGTATGCCTCATTTTTTTGAACCTTTTGATAGAAGTGATATACAATTATTGATAGAAAAACATAATCATGGGGATGTCACCTTGACTGAGGACTCGGGTCTGTTCAAGGCTGGCGATGTTCTTCAAAGTTACCTTAGACAGGGTTACAGACCTATGTCTCCAGAAGCTCAGCTGGCAGGCCTTCTATCTTTATGGCTACGGCATTTTGTAGTTTCGGAAGCCAGTACGGTTGACCGATTCCACCAGGATGTTTTGTTTGCTGCAATACGTCTTGTATTTGGATACAAGATGGATCTCCTATCAGCCATGACCTGCCACCTGAATGCTGGATTGCTTTCTTTTGTAGACATTATGCTGCAAGATAAGGATAGTCGGTCGGATTTTACCCGTACTGAAATGCCATATACTTATTTGTTCGGATGGTTATTGCTACACAATCCCTGTTTAATAAACCCGGATATGGGACATGCTGATGGAGACTTCATCGAGCGTTTTGCTAATGCTCACTGGAAATATACTACTCTTTCGGAATGTCGACTTGCCTTGAACCGTGGATCAAGGTGGTATTTCCAGTGTGTTAGCCCCCTTCAGGGTATGATACTATGCCACCATAGATGATGGACTTACATGAAGAAACACTCCGTTTAAGTCCAAACATCTTTTCCTGGCTTAAGATAATCCGGCCCTCTCACTTGGTCTATAGATTTGAAGAAGAATGCTATTTGGAACCGTATATGCCGAGTCGATTTGCACGGCAGTTTGGGTATAATCAGCTTCATGTAGGAAATACAACCACTTGCCTACAGGCCAAGGGTTATCTTATTGATGGGGATAGGGCTTGGAATTATTACAATGCCCGGGGCACAAAAGCTATTTTTTCTATGCCTTATAAACTTCTCCAAGGCCCGCATATGTTATATTAATATGCAAACTTCTATACTTCAGCGAACACATTCGCTGAAAGCTTCCATCTTGCACATAGCTTCGCAACTGAAAGGAGAATTAAACAAGGAAAACGTACTCTTCAGTCTTTCCAGAGTGTAGAAGACAGAGGTCCTACCGATGTACCTCTGGAGGCATCAATTTTAATAAATTTTGCTGACCCAGTTCAAGATCCTTTAGATATATCCATAAAGATGCGAAAAGAAAAATCTCATGTTAAAGGTTTAAAGAAGAGAAAGACTAAGGAAACGATAGCCTCTTCTCAACGAGATAATCCTTCTAGTTATCCAAGAGCTCCTGAGAAGAGGAAAAGAACATCACTGGTTATCAATGAACTAGTGACTACGAGAACAACTCGTTCTCAATCAAAACAGTTGCTTCTCAGTTCTTCTTCTGGAGAGAAGGACATTACCCCTTCTTCTATTCAGAAACAGGAGAAGTTTACAGAAGGAGGAACTTTCGCTTCCTTGATCAACCCAGAGGGTAATCGTAATGAAGCTGTTGCGGGGCCAGACGCACCGACACTCAAAGAAGTTAGAAGAAAATTGGACATTGCTGAAGAAGAACTATCTCAAGAAGGTAATATCAAAGTTGTGAAATATCCTCATTGTTAATTTTTATCAGAGATATATATCTAAATTGCTTTTTCTTGTATTACTTACTCTAACAGATTCCATCCACCTATCACCATTATGACAGTAAATGTTCCTGCCAATGTAGTGGCTACAGCAGGGATAACAATTCCTTCCCCAACTCCCGTGAGTCCAAAATCTTCCTTTCCAAACCAAGATCTGCCCCCACAAGATACTTCGCAAGCTCAAGTATCTACTCATTCAGGAGAGGCAGTGATCGATGCATTGAACGGTTGCAATTTTGATGATGAAACTTATGATGAAGATTGGGACAACATTGCTAAAGAAAAACAAACTTTAGCGAATGCATCATCATCACAAGAAATCCCAGTTGATGAAGATCCTTCGCTTGCTGAAGACGAGAAAAATGTGGTTCATGATAAGGAACCTGTCAATCTTCCTGAAGTTAATGAACCCACGACCACTGAACCGCCCGAAGTGTCTAAGTTGGCAACTGAATTAGTAAATGAAACTCCAGTAACTCTACCACCTCCTACTGAATCAGGAGCAGGGAGTAGTCAGGCCACCATGTCTACAGAGACTCTGTTAAAACTTCAGTCCGAGACAATTAAAGCTATTGAGACTCCTCATAATATATTCAGCTCAAGTAAGTTTCTCCACTATGAACGATTTGTTATTACATCTTCAGCATTATATATTATAACATATGTGATTTGCAGCAGCGCCCATTGGAACTGTAGCCGGGGAAGGAAGGTCTTCTCATATTAGTGCTGCAGATGAAGTACCCCCACCTGCTAAAGCTGTGAAGACTTCTACAAACATAGTAGCTACTCTAGGAGCCCTGGCAGCTAACAAATTTGTGGTGACCTCTTTCACGAGAGTTTTCTTTACATCTCTAGAATCCCTAGTTCATAGAGTCATGGAGAGAGAGAGAGGATGTCCCTTTCAGTACTGTTAGAACTCCCACTACATTTTTGATCGAAGGCATCCGTAGTCTAGGAGACGAAGCTCAAGCTTCATTTTTGGAACATATTTTGGATGAGCTAGAGAGCTCAATCAAGGCCTTCAAGGAGCTGAAAAGAGGAGATATCGAACCACTAACAAACATAGAATATGAAACCATGGTTCGAGAAGCAGAAATTAGTAAAGCTGATTTTGAAACATTTCTGCTGGCTTTCACTCAACAATCCTCTGAGCTAGACATTCAAATCTCCGATGTAGCTGTTATTGCTGAGAGTCATAAGACCAAGGCTTCTGAGGAAAAGAAAAAGGCTGCTGATCTGGAAGCCAGAATTGCTCAACTTCAGGCAGAACTCCAAACTGCTAAGCAGAACATAGAACAAAAAAATCAATTGTACCAAACTACCATTGATCGGATGGATATTTTAAAGGACCAAAAGAAAGAATTTGAACATCTACAGAATTAAGAGCTAACATGTCAAACTGCTGCTCTACAACCTTTCGATCCTGAATCAGGACGAGTTGAAGCTAGACAGAGAGTGCTAGATTCTTGTGATGAAAGAATTCAAGTTCTGAAGAAACAAATTGCATAACTTATCATCTATCCTTCGGAGTAAAAAATGGGCAAATTTTGTTGCTTCTTTCTACAAAGTACTTTTTTTCTTCTTTTGCAGAAAGAAAATAATAAAGACTTTTTATGTGGTTCCTTTACTTGTTGCATATCTTGTTATAGATATAAGTAATAGAATAGAAAATATATTCAGAGGTACTGGACATGATATATTTCATAATTTAGAAAATAACAATATTTATTATATCTGCTCAGAGGTAATGTGGACGTAGCAGAATATAAAGTTTAGCAATACTGTTATTTCAGTAGACAACTCTATCAGAGGTAATAAGGACGTGACAACTTGCTGATATAAATAATAGAAATTCAGAGGTGTAGAGAACATGAATTCGTACTATTTAAAATAATAGACAATAAATGTCCAATGAATTATAAGTCAAAGAAAGTGAATGAACTAACAGTCACTTCAGTTTTCAAAGAAAAGGTGCTGGCGCATTAGATTAAAGATAGTTCTTAAATCCTGAATGTGATCTTCCTTGAGACGACTTTAACAGCAATACCATCAATATAGCATTCAAAAGTCTTTCGCAGATGATCTCAAAAGATAGTACTCATAGCCCGCTGGCAGGTTGCACCTGCGTTCTTCAGACCAAACTGCATGACCGTATAACAGTACACTCCCCGAGGAGTATGAAATGAAGTATGTTTCTCATCTTCAGGATTCATCCGGATTTGATTATATCCAGAAAACCCATCTATGAAAGAAATTCGTTCAAATCCACATGTATTGTCGATCATGACATCAGTAATTGGGAGAGGGAACTCGTCTTTAGGGGAAGCATCATTGAGATCCTAAAAGTCTATGCAAACTCGAACCTTTTCGGTCTTCTTTAGAACTGGTACAATGTTGGCTACCCAGTCAGGATGTTGTTCTTCTCTGATAAAATCATAAGCTATAAGCTTTTTGACTTCATCATCAATTGTATCCATCATTTCAGGCTTGAATCGCCGTTGTTGTTGTTTGACCGCCTTGGCATTCCGCAAAATGTTAAGCTTGTGAGTTACAATTTGAGGATCTAATCCTGGCGTATCTTCGTAACTCCAGACGAAGACATCAATATATTCACGAATAAGATGAATTAATTCTTGTTTATCATCCTCTAGGAGATTTTTGCTAATAAAGATTAGTCGTGATACGCCATTCTCTCCAATATCGATTTGGACTAGTTGACCTTCAGTAGGTGGCTCTCGTTATTCAAAACGAAGTTCCCACTGATTGTCCATCCTTTGTGCCCAAGGGTCCATTTCAGGAGCTTCTTCAATGTCATTTTCATAGGCCTCTTCTGAGAATTCGACAGACACCATTGTTTGCCATTAAAATTGTTTGATTGAAAACTTTAATACAAACAGAACAGTGTTACAATGTAGGACTTAGACGTAGTCCTAGGAGTACACTTTTGTTTAAGCTGGGTCCTTAGTGCCAATGGAGCGAGTGGTAATGCGTTGACTCCGTTGACCGGCTGACGACGGTTATCGGTTCTCTGATGGCGTGGATTGCTCTGGGTGCTGGAGCTTGCTGAGAGGAGAAAGACGTTGAGTGTCTGTATCTGCCTCTCTTGTATGTTTGTTGTGGATTCTGTGTGTTGTCCGTGGGTGAGAAAGAAATGATCCTTCTATTTATAGTTTTGCAGGCTGGCTGCTCATGCGCGCATGTAGGATGCACCGGTGTGTGGGGACGCCACGTAGAAGTTGCTGATGGGGGCGCACGGATGATGTGCCCTGATTGGGAGGTTGAACTCTTCATACTGCTGTTGTGAGCCGGCACGTAGCAGAGGAGAAGATCTTTCTGTTGCTGAAATCTTGGACGAGTTGAGTCAAAGGACACGTGTCATCGACCCATGGCTCGAAGATCTCGGATTTGGGGGGGCAGTGATCTGGTGAGCTGTGCCTTGGATCTGGACGCAGGAGGAGACTGCGGCTCATAACCTTTAGGAGTTATAAACCATTTAGGGCGCATGGCTTTTGAGGCGTATGAAGGTGACCTTCCTTCTGTCTTTCGGGATCAGAAATCAGTCTGGGGCGCATGGCTTTTGAGGCGCATGCAAAGCTTCAACCGGAGACTCTTCTTCTGTCGAAGGGTCTGAGGTGCATGCTGGTTTGGACGCATAGCCGTAGAGGCGCATGTGGGTGGCCACGTGGCAGTAGCCGTCGTAATAGAGTCATGATGATGCTGACGTTGCCGACGCTTCGTCCTCTGAAAAAGCTGCTGTTCAGACTTTGGGAAGCGTGCTGCCAACTCTGGTGTCAGTTCAGTATTTAATGTTTGTGACGTTCGATGGACAGCTGAGTGGGCACATTGGTTGGTCTTCCACTTGGCATGGAGATGTGAGGGCGCATCCTCTGTGATGCGTCGGGTACTGTAGGGCACGTCTGTGTGATGCGCCTGATGTATGAGGGCGCATCTGTGTGATGCATCGTTTGGCTGGCGCATCCGATATGTCCTTTAATGACGTGGCTGTCTCGCTCCTCGAGTGCTATAAATAGCCGTTTGGCTGAATTCGAGGCGTCCGGTTCATCCATTTATTGCAAATTTATTGTACAGAATTCGGAGAGTCATCCACTTGGCGCGTGGGTTTGATTTGACTGGCCTATAAATAGTGGCATGGAGAGAAGGTTTGCTCCTCATTCCCTCACGTACTTCCAACATGAACTTGGATATGTGGGTGCATTCTGTTGACGAAGTGCTCCCGAGGGTGAAGATGAGACGTCGTGTTGTCTTCGATGCACTTGAAGGTGACTGTTACATCCAAAAGACGGAGTCGAGGGCTTCCGAGGCAGGCGGAAGGTGCCTGTTGCATCCAAAGATAAGGATGTTCGGGCCTCGTCTCCGTTATTCCGGAAGAGCCGTAGATCGGAATGGCGGTGCTAGGCTCTCTCTTCCTTCAAAGTGGGTGCCGCCCCCTTTGATTGTGTTGAAAGCTCCTTGTGCCATGATTTCGATCACGGTCTTCCTTGGTCTTTGGAGGCTCTTTCGAAACCTCCCCTGGCCACAGCATTTGCGGTGCTCTTCTCTTCCCTGGTTCCAGCCAGAGGGTTAAATGGTTTGCTTGGCGAAGCACTTATCAGGCGAGCCTGGCTGGAAGAGCGGCACATAACTGGGCTCTGCTCGGCCAGGTGAGCCTGGTTGGAAGAGTTGCACATAACTGAGCTGCTGAAGGGATGCACATAACTGAGCTGGATGCACATAACTGAGCTGCTGAAGAGATGGTAGGATGCGCCTGGCTGGAGGCGCATGACATCTGCTGCGCCTGGCTGACAGCGCATGGTGACTGCTGCGCCTATCGGAAGGCGCATGGTGGTTGCTGCGCCTATCTGGAAGGCGCATGGTGGTTGCTGGATGTAGATCTAGGATCCTTCCTTTGTAGAAATTCTCCTTTGTACCATCTTTTCTAGACATGTAATAGACTTTTATATATAAAATAAAAAGTCCTTCTTCGAATGTCTATGGCTTATTCGATTAGCTGTCTGAGTTCTGGCGCATACAATGCCTGGCGCATGGTCTTTCTGGTTGTGAAATTCTATGCTTCTACAAGACCCCCTTCAAAGTTTTCAAAACTTTTGAATAAGTTTTGGAATACTTTGAATAAGAAGCATGGAGGTCAGGGCGCATGATTTTTTGGGCGCATGCTTGTTCGGGCGCATGCTCGTTTCAGTTGATGATGATGACGCCTTGGTAACCCAAAAGATTAATGATGATATTTTGGTTGTATTTGTTGTTATCTTCTCACGGCACCCAAAGCGACGGCTGAGATTACACGTCATCGGTTCACGCGTGCGACCAAGCCCTATAAATAGGTAAGGGTTGGAGAGAGAGAGAGTTCATCTGCTCTGTGCCTTTGCTTTTTTAGAGTTTTTTTCTTCAAAACCCTAACTTTTTATTCTTTGAGAGAATGGCTCCCAAGACTCCTCGCGGCGGTGCCGGCAAGGAGAAGGAGAAAGCGAAGGAGCCTGCGGAAGTTGTAACGGCTGACGTTCCCCGACGGCCTGTCGAAGTTCGGCCAGAGGTGGTCGGTAAGTCACGTTTTTCCGTACACCAACGCACATAGACCTTGGGTCTTTAATGATGTGCTGCGGTCTTTTTTCGCCGACGCGCATGGGTTTAGGCCCTGATGATGCACCGAGGCTGCTGACGCACATGGGCTAAAACCCTGATGATGCGCCGAAGCTCTTCTTGTTGCTTCTAACATTTTTCTGATCTTTGCTAGTGTCGGTAGCAATCCCGCCTTTGAATGAAGTGTTCTTGGAGGCTGTCTTCAGCCAGATGGGAGTAGAGTATGATAAGGAAGTGATAAACCCCGCTCAAGAGGCTCTTATGCTGGATCAGCCTTCCGAAAGAATGACCCAAATCCGTGAGCAGCAGTATGGGTTCCTCAAACGGATGATGGAACGTGGTATTTTAAAATCTTCCATATCTGATAAATTGACCTTCTTGAAGCCTGAGTTCTTATTCGGAGACCGTCTCACTTCTACTGATGCGACGGTGTTGAAGGTCAAGGAGGACTGGTTCTTTACAGCGAATGGGGTGCATATGACTGTCAAGCAACTTGAACGTCAATGGCCTTTGACATCCTTCTGTCGCCTTGTTTCCCAGAGGAAGATGTCTTGGGATCTTACCCCTTCTCAGGGGGGGCGGTGACTGGCGTCATCCAAATTGATTCTACTTTCGACCGAAGGGATACTTTGACCGCCACACGGTCTGGGTCTTCTTTCACCAGGCGGACTCTACGTCCCGGGAGCCTCTACAGTGACGTACCCATTGATACGTTTGCTTATAGTGCTTTGACTTTTACACATCGTATGCTTTTGATGGAACGCTCATACCCGAAAGGAGATTTTCGGGTAGAGGGTTGGTGCCATTATGTTTCCAAGTGGGATAAACTGACACTCTGGATCTTGTCGCAGTTTCGGACCGAGCTTCGAGAGATTGGGTTGACTGCCGCGATCCGTGCTACCCAGGCGGGTGTTGATCTCAACAGGCATATGTTTCTCGCACTACTGGAGATGTTTGATGTCCATACCGGGACCTTTTTTACTCCGGTGGAGGAATTAGGGTTCGCACTTCATGAGATGTACGAGGTGTCAAAACTCCCTTGGGGGTCGGAACCCTATGAAGAGTACTTTTCCACCAACGAGGAACTTCAAGTCCTAGGGGACAGGACTGAGGAGATGACGGCCGTCTTTAAGGAAGTGACGAGTCATCATTACTATATGCAGAGACGGGATAGGAACGGGACGCAGCCTCATGTGACCGCTTGGAGAGATTATGTATTTAGATAAGACAAGGAGAATCCCTCACAATTTTCCACTCCACCGGCGCTTTCTCGTAGCGAAGTATTGCCCGAAATGAGCAGGTCAGGGGAGAAAAATCCCCGAGGAAGTGAGGACCAGCAGTCAGATGCACGCTCCTACAGCTGCTTCTGGCATCTTGCTTATCGGATGTCACCCAAGGCGGTGTTGGCGTCCTACCTGATGATATGGCTCCGGAATTGCGTGTTCGTGGGCGGATCCGGTGCCGTAGAGAGGGTAACCCGAAACTTAATCCTGCCAGCCGTGAAGCTGGTCTTCGGCCGGCGTTTGGCTCTTCTCCCTGCAATGGTATGTAACCTGCAGCGAGGTTTGAGAGAGTTTGCTGGAAATGTGATTTACGACAGAGGCCGAAACAATAACTTCCCGCACGCCGAACTGCCGTTTCACTATTTGATGGGATGGCTGATTTTGCATCATCCCAATGTGATAAGTCCAGGCTCGGAAGAAGATTATAAGGCTGGAGATGCACTCCTTCGTCATTTCAATCGGAGGAGCGGGTCACATACTGGTGTCCCTGTTTGTAGAAAGGTTTTATCCCGTCTTCAGGGTTGGGAAATTACCAAAGTTGGTCCAATCTACTTGGGCTTTGAGGCCAACGAAGATCTGAGGGATCTGGGTGAAGGTACCACCACTCTGCCTCAATGGGGATTCTGCTGGTTGTAGAGTATCCGGCCGTCTCATCTGGTATACAGGAACAGGAATCAATGCTACCTGGAACCATACTTGCCAAGCCGCTTTGTGCGACAATTTGGCTATGCCCAGATGATGTTGGATAACCCCAGTATTTCTCTGGGGTATATTGGAAGTTTGCTGGATGGTGCACGAGCTTGGCATTATTATAATGCCAGATGTACCGGGGCTCGTTTTACGTTGCCCGTCCCAGATCCGCAGCCGCCCATTCTTTACTCAGCCACCAAATTTTACTGTGTTATGGCTGCTGCGCCCTCCGGATATGACAGGGAAACCAGTCTTATTGCAGGCACCCAGTTAGCGATAACCGGGAACGTGCCGGTGAAGGCCCGATCGCATCGTCCGTCAGGGACAGGTCATCGGAGTGCCCCTTCCGCCTCTCAAGCAGAACCCTCGGGCGATCGATCAAAGCGATGTGCAGACGTAGGGATTGAATCTCCTGTACCGAAGAAACAGAAGAAGGCGTCGTCACCGACGGCGTCATCGGATTCAACGTCCGCAGAGGTAAAGGCGTCCCACATAATCTGATTTTGGTTCCACTACTTACGAGGCTTCATCTTCTCTTGTAGGAACCGTTAAAAAGAAAACCTCGCACCCCAAAGTCAGATGGGAGCAGGCGGGAAGGGACGGCGGGCTCATCTGAAGTGCGTATCCCGCCGACCATGATGTCTCCCATGGAGGAAGATCCGGAGGATGCTGTTGACGTGGAGATTCCGGTATCCCCGAATTATGTTAGGAGGGAAACTGAGACAAGCACGCCGTTTCCTGGTGGTGAAGAAGAATGGAGTTCGTCATCTTCCGATGACGTTGCTCCAGAGCTGCAAGGGCCTGTTACGGAGGCATCAGAAGTAGTTGAGACAGAGGAGAGGGTTGAATCCCCTCTTTATCATGATGAGGGGAGGTTGGTTGCATCATTGTCGAGTCCTACCCCGGCTTCAACCGTGGTAGTTGAGGCGGCTACCACTCAGGAGGTAGCGACAGATTCTGTCCCTGTTGAGGGACTCGATGATGAGACCTGTCTGCCAGTCAAGACCGCTGCGACGGGTCAAGAGACAAGTGACAATCTCCCTATTCTGCCAAGGGAGGTGCCAACCGTTGATAGGATGTTGGGGGTAGAAGAGATGGCTGTTGACGTCGGAGGTTCTTCCGGGCTTGAGAAGGGTAAGGGTGTAGAACCCTCTGTAGCTCCTTCTACTTGGAGGACCATCTCGACGCCTGTGCCAGCTCCTTCGGCTCCTCGGGCTGGAAGTCCAGCCCCTGTTGATGAAGAGCCCATTGATGTCGAGGTTCAAGCCTCGCTGATTGAGATTGGCGGATCTTCTTCCGGTCCGCGAACTGTAGTAGTTCCTCCAACTCCCGCGATGACGCTGCAGGTCCTGGCGGATGCAGACGAGTATGTGAAATTCCTCGTCGAGGGGGTGTACAAAATGTTGCAGAAGGGTGTATCAGCTGTGATGAATGCCAATGGGAGTTTTACGACGGCAAAAGCTCTGGCAATGCCCTGCATCGAGCTGATTCGTATTCACCAAGGCCACGACCACATGGCCGAAATTCTGGAGGCTTCGGTGATTGAGCTGGATGAGCGGCTCGCGGAACTTCAATGCATCCAGCGAAACGACCTTTCTGTCCTGATAGAGGCGGAGAAGGGGAAGCTCATCGTCGAGATCGAGTCTTCATACCAGGCCACCGTGGGCGTTTGGGAGCGTGAGGTGGCTGAGACTGAGGCTGCGGTAGAGCAGTTGTCTCAGTCCATAAAGACGACGGTGGAAACTCGAGCTGCATTGGAAGCTAATATCGCGGATATCGACACCCAGATGCGCCGCCTTGAAGACCAACGAGCCCGACTCCAGTTAGAGGTCGAGCGTGTCCGGGCTGAACATGCGGCATTCAAGAAGGATGAAGCGGCTTTTACTCAGCGAACTCTTGCCTTGGCGCAGCAACGACAACAGCTTGATGAGAAGCATGCAAGTGATACTTCCACTGGGGCCGTTGAATTGATGGGCCGAGAAGCAGAGCGACGAGTCTGGCAACGGTGGAGGCCCGCGCAGTCGACTTAAAGCTTCTAGTCAAGGAGCTCTCAGCCCATCCTGGGGAGGTTCAGGCACCATAGCTTTTTCTATTTTTCTTTTGTGTTCTTTTGCAACCCTTACTGGAGGATGATGTAGTTTCTTGTACTCATTTTTCAGAAGAGTAAAGAAGTCTACAACTCTCTTTTTTTTATGATGTGTTCATCTTTTGTTGTCATGAACTTGATGATTTGCGTGGACCTATTATCTTTTGCGCACCTTGGTTTTCAGGTATAGATAATAAGTTTGAAGGAACCATTATGTTTGCTCAGAGGTAATGTGGACATGGCAATCATTGGGTTCGAAATGATAGAATCTCCCTACTCAGAGGTATTATGGACGTGGTAGGAATGATCTTGGGGGATACACTGAATAACTCAGAGGTTATATGGACGTGGAAGTTCTGCGATCAATATATAATAACGCAGGGGTTGTTTGTACAAGATGTTTACTCAGAGGTAATGTGGACGTGGTAAACATGAAGGGTAGCGTAGGCTTACGAAGTGTAAGATTCTGCTTTGTAGGGTGTAGAGAGACAACTCAGAGGTAATATGGACGTGGTTATCTTTCTACTGGAAGATGCCACGGAACAGCTGGATTCCGGAGGCGTATGAGTTTGTGAAAAGAGGTTGTTTGAGGAAGTATATGTCTGGAGGATGTCAAGAATAGTACTTCTTTAGGAACTTGCCGTTGATGGGCATCATGAACAAGTCTCCATTGGGTTTGGCGAGGCGGTAAGCACCGTTTGAGTATACCGTCTCTATGATGAAAGGTCCTTCCCACTTGGGCTCGAACTTTCCTGGTGTCTTGTGGGTCAACACCATTGGTCTTCTGACTGCTAAAACCAGGTCGCCAACTTGGAAAGTCCTCTGTTTGACCTTTTTGTTGAAAGCCTGTGATATACGGGCTTGGTAGAGCTCGATGCGTTGTTGAGCTAAGAGACGTTTTTCGTCAAGTGCCTCCAGTTCCCGCAGACGACGACGTTGATTGTCCTCTTCTGTGAGATCGTTTGTGATTGCCACGCGGAGCGAAGGTATCTGTATCTCGAGAGGCAGTACTGCTTCGCTCCCGTAGACCAGGGAGAATGGAGTGTTGCCTGTTGGGGTCCGTACCATTGTGCGATAGGCCCAAAGGCATTCGCCAAGCTTTTCATCCCAGTCGTATTTGTTGGATGACACGACCTTTTTGAGCAGCCTAACGATAGTTTTGTTGAATGCCTCAGCCAATCCGTTTGCTGCCGGATTGTAGGCGATTGAGGCCACGTTTTGAATGCGATTCTTGTCACAGAACCTGCTGAAAATGTGGCTGATAAACTGAGGACCATTGTCATGGATGATCCGCCGGGGTACCCCGAAACGGTAAATGACATGGTGTTTGATAAAGCTGACCACCCTGGAGCTTTTTACTTCTGCTAGTGGAACTGCTTCCGCCCATTTGGAGAAGTAGTCAGTGATGGCCAGGATGAAACGGTGTCCTCTCGATGAAGGAGGGGTGATTGGCCCTACAATGTCCATGCCCCAGGCTTCAAAGGGCCAGGAGACGACTGTAGGATGTAGCGGCTCCGATGGTGTATGTATGATGTCTGCATGAAGTTGGCAAGCGTGGCACTTCTTAGCATATTCGACAGCGTCGGCAACCATGGTTGGCCAGTAGTAGCCCATACGTCGCAGTCGATCTTGCAACTTAGGATCGGGTTGATGAGCTCCACAAGTTCCGTCATGAGCTTCTTGAAGAGCTTCGGCTGCTTCTTCGTTGGACAGGCATCGAAGGAGGAGCCCATCGAAGGAGCGTCGGTACAGCGTTTTGGTAGCCGTATCGTAGTAGAATCGAAGAGAGCGTCTCCTGACTGAGACGGCTTCCTTCGGGTCCTCTGGAAGGATTCCTTAGACAGCAAAGTCGGTGAACAGGAACCTCCAGTCTCGGACATTAACCCCAGTGTTTGTCGGCATGGCGTGAGCCACCTGCAAGCATAGGTTGTTTCTGGGACAAATCAGATCTCGTCCTGTTACCGTGATATAGTGTTGAGTCCCAAAGGGCGCTGCTAATGAGGCTGCGAGGCCGGCCAGAGCATCGGCCTCCAAGTTTTGTAAACGGGGGACATGTTCGATGAAGAACCCGGTGAAGGTTGAAATGATGTTCAACGTGACTTCATGATAAGGGATTAAATCTTCATGGCGAACTTCGTATTGTCCCCGAACCTGGTTCACGACGAGTTTTGAGTCGCCGTAAGCTTCCAGATGGTCGACCCCCAGCTGTTGTGCGAGCTGGAGTCCCATGACGAGTGCATTGTACTCGGCAACGTTGTTGGAGCACGGCTTCGAAAGAGAGTATGCACGCTGGATGACCAGCTGATCGGGGGAGACTAAGACTACCCCCACTCCTGCGATGATTTGGCCTTTGGGGCCTGTTCTCGAAGCGCCGTCGAAGAACATCCGCCAAACGGAGCTTCCTTCGATGACGTTAGATTCTTGGACCTCTTCCGGGATATCTTCATAGAGTTTTGAGGATTCTGGGATGGGGTGTGCAGCTAAAAAGTCAGCCAGAGCTTGACCCTTAACAGTTTTTTGCGGTACAAACACCAGGTTGTACGGTGTTAGCAAGATCGCCCATGTAGCCAGCCGGGAGTTCAATGATCCTGGCTTCGTCATGAGGACTCTGAGCGGGTTGACTCGGGAAATGACATGAATTGTCTGACCCGAGACATAATGACGAGTCTTCTGGATGGCAAACACCAAAGCCAAGCACTCCTTTTCGACGGGGTTGTACCGGTGTTCGGCCCCAATGAGTGTTCGACTGAGGTAGTAGATTGCTTGCTCGTAGCCTGTATCGCTGTTTTGAGCCAGCAGAGCGCCAAGAGAATGATCCATGGCACGGACGTAGAGGAGAAATGGTTTGCCGGTGACTGGCGCTACCAGGACTGGTGGGCTCGTCAAGTAGGCTTTGATGTCGTCGAAAGCCTTCTGGCACTCCTCTGTCCAGACATAAGAGACTCCCTTCTTCATGAGCTGAGTAAAGGGTTGACATTTACCGGAAAGGTTTGCTATGAACCTCCGGATATATGCCAGACGTCCCTGTAGGCCCCGAAGTTCTCGAAGGTTCTTCGGAGGGTCCATGTTGAGGATGGCTTTGGTCTTCTCAGGATCAACATGAATGCCTTTCGCTGTGATGACGAAGCCCAAGAATTTGCCGCTAGAAACCCCCAGAAAGGATTTAGCGGGGTTCATTTTGAGTTGATGCGCCCGCATGAGATCGAAGACCGTCTTCAGGTCCTGTAGGTGATCTCTTTTGAGGCTGCTCTTGACTGCGATGTCGTCAACATAGCATTCGACTGTCTTACGAAGATGTTGACGGAAGATGGTGCTCATAGCTCGCTGGTATGTCGCATCGGCGTTCTTCAAGCCGAAGGGCATTACTGTGTAGCAGAAAACACCCTTTGGAGTCCTGAACGACGTGTGTTTTGCGTCATCGGGGAACATCTTGATTTGATTGTAGCCTGAATACCCGTCCATGAAGGACATGCGCTCAAAGCCACATGTGTTATCGATCATCACATTAGTGATTGGAAGCGGGAATTCGTCCTTCGGGCAAGCAGAGTTGAGATCCCTGAAGTCGATACAGACTCGTATCTTCCCGTTCTTCTTGGTGATAGGAACGATGTTGGCTACCCAATCCGGGTGTTGTTCCTCACGGATGAAGCCGCTAGTCAAGAGTTTGTCTACCTCCTGATCGATGGCATTCATGATGTCCGGACGGAAGCGTCGCTACTGTTGTTTGATAGGTTTGGCATCAGGTAAGATGTTCAACCTATGCATTGCGATCTGTGGATCGAGTCCCGGCATATCCTCATAGCTCCATGCGAAGACGTCGATATACTCTTTAGCCAGTTGGATTAAGGATTCTCGATCTTCTCCTTCCAGGCTTTTACTGATGAAGATGGGTTTGGAAGAAGACCCCTCCCCGAGGTCGATCTGCTCGACTTCGTCTTCGGTGGGAGGTTCACGAAGCTCAAAACGAGATTCCCATTGTTCACCTAGGCGTTGGGCCCAGGGTTCTTCTTCGAAGGGTTCTGGCGCTTGGTCTTGGCCTTCACCTTTCTGAGGTTGTGCTGACGTCATGTTAGCTGACAGCACTTTCCTGAAGACTGATCCGATACTGGTATCGGAATCCCAAGTCGATGCTTCGGACGAATGGGAATGTTCTATGTCTTCTGCATCTGAACTCTCTGGGGTTGATGACGGCGTGACATAGCCTAACCCTCGTCCAGTCCGATTATAATAGTCCTGTGGCTTTCCATTGGGCATCGAAAGCCGGACAGGGAGATGCCGACCCTTGCCGTAGTTTAAGCCTTTGTTGCTTTTCAGGTCGTAGCCCATCTTTTGGATGATGTGCTTTGCCGCATCCGTGTACCGATAGACTTGTACTCTGCCGGTATCAGGTTCGGGCTCGATTGATGGGAGGTCCCGATGACGTTCGACTTTGCCCGAGATGATGGTACCTTGGTCTCGGCTCCATGGAGGGACTATGAAGACGCCTTGAGACGGGACTACTCGATTATGGTAGACGGTCGTTATTTGTGTTTGCAACGACCGTAGAGCATTGTCTAATGTATACATGGCATTCCAGTGTGGAAGACAAGAATAATTAAAAGACACTCTATTATTGATAAAATACGAGATCTTATCCCGTGGGATTACATTGTCAAAAGAGGGTGCCTCTACGTCAGCCGAGATATAATCACCAAGCTCCTCGTCTGTAAGAACTGGGGGCGGACTAGGAGAGTCCAACGCAGCTTTGGGGTTTGAGAGGGTTATATGAGCCTTCTCTGACACCTTGGATGACTGCGGCGGCTTGCCCTTGAGATGCACCTTGAGAGGCGCCTCGGTTGCGCCTCCGGTGAGTGGTGCCTTCCCTTGTAATTTTGCCACCAGGGGAGCCGATGTTTGAGGTGGCTTTCCCTTGAGGCGTATCTTCAGGGGTGCTTCGCGAGCCGGCGCTTTCCCTGATAGATTGATGCTCATTGGAGGCGCCTTCTGGGGTGGTTTCCCCTTCAGTCGGATTTTCAAGGGGGCGTCGGGAGTCGTCTCAGGCTCCATGTCCGGCTCTGTTGCCGTCTCTGCCTCATCATCAGCGTCGTTGGCTTCCTCCTCGTCAATGGGTTTGTACAAGTCGGAATCGGTGAAGTAGGCTTCAATCCCTTTGAAAGGATCGATGTCTGCAAACTTCGTCCGGATGACGCCATTGGTGGATACATACTTCATGCACTGGTGGAGCGTGGAGGGCACCACCATGTACTCATGCAGCCATGGTCGACCGAGCAGGATGTTGTAGTTGACCTTGGCATCTACCACATAACAAGTCACCTCAGTTTTGAGGCTGCCAATGTGACACTTCAGTCGGATCTTGCCCAATGGCTCGCTCTTGCTAGCATTGAAGCCACTGATGGTTGTATTGGAGGGCGCCAGCCGGTACATCGGGATCCCCAGCTTAGATAGCAGCGCCTTCGGAATGATGCTTAGGGAAGACCCAGGATCGATCTGAATCCGGCTCACCTTGACCGAGCCAATGTACCCTGTATAATACAGCGGTCGGTTATGTCGGTGATACTTGAGCAGCATGTCTTGTTGGGTGAAAGTTATGTTTGGGATAACTTCATCCGCACAATGACAGTGCGCACAAGTAGTTGGGAGGTCTTCAGGCTGCTTGACCTGACTGAGAAAGGATTCAGCGTCCTTCAGAGCTTCGCAGAGAGCTTCTCGGGAATCCTTAGAAAGACGCAGGAGCTCGAACAAAGACAGGCGCGCAGGTGTACTGGCTAATTGTGCCAGAATGTCGAAGTTGTGAGGCTTGGACAGCCCCGAAGCATTCTCCTTCCGTAGAGGTCTGTCAAAACGGGCCTCCACCTGCTTCTGCTTATTGGCTGCTGAGGGCTTAGATGGACCCTCCTCAGGGATGGTGCTAGGAGGCACCACCTCGGCGGCGGCTTCGCCGGACTGGGAGTTCTGTTGTGCACGTGTTTGCACTGGAAGTGCCTCTTCTGTTGAAGAAGAGACTGTGCGGCAAGACTTGATCTTCCTGCCTTTTGATTTGGAGGTAGGGCGTACCTCCGATTGAGTCACCTCGAAGACGAGGTCGGGGTGAACCCAGAGGACCTCTCCTCGAGATGTGGTGAGCGGGGTGAGTCCACTCACATTGTCACGAGTAGGTGGTAAGTTTACCACCTCCATTGTCGCCTTAGGGATGGGGACGACGCCATCTTGTGTGGTAGTTGGCGGCAAGGTGCCGAACTGAAGCGAAACCAGATTGGCCGACACCGTCTTCTCTTCATAGTCGACGGAGATTACATCCGCATTGATCATACGCTGGATATAATTCTTGAGGACGTAGCAGTCCTTGGTCGGGTGTCCGACAAACCGATGGTAGTGGCAGTACCTTGGGTTGTCCACTTTTCCAACTTCATCGGGCCGCTTTGGGTCCGGTAGCTTGATCTTGTCACCCTGCTTCAGTATCTCGAAAAGTTGCAGGGTGTCGTCATCATTGAATGAGTAAACCTCCTTGGGTCTTGGTGCCAGTGGAGGCTTCTGAGTAGGCGCAGATGCGCCTTTTGAGGCATTAACAGTCAATGCCTGTTTCCCCTTTGCTTCTCGTCCGGAGTTGTTAGCTGCGGACTTTTTCCCCTTATCGTCAAAGGCGGGGAAGCTGACACCCAGAAGACGTGCATTGGCCGCCTTCTTTTCTACAGCTTCAGCTTCGATGATCAGGGAGCTCCAGTCAGGAGGGGGAGTAGAGTTGAGCCAGAGCTTTACTGCAGGCAACATGTTCATGCTGCAAGCGGAGAGGAGCGCATGTTCTGGCATGCCTGGAGGTAGCCTGAAGCAAGCCTGTCGGAAGCGTTCGATGAACACCCGAACCGTTTCCTTCTCCTTCTGACGTATCTCTATGAGAGACGCCATCGTCATATCCTTCCCGCCGTCGTAGAAGCGGTCGAGGAAGAGGCACGTCAGGTCGTCGAAGGACGATATAGAATTGTCGGGGAGGCTGCAGTACCAGTCATACGCCACTCCTTTCAGGGCCCCGACAAAGATACTGGTGAGGAGCACGTCCTAATTCGGAAGATGCCCTGTCTGTGACTGGAAGTACGTCAGGTACCGTCGCGGAGAGTCCTTCCCGTCATATGGGGTGAGTGTTTGTGGTTTATACTTTGGGGGATAAACCACCTTGTTCCACTCGAGGGGATAAGGATGTGGAATGCCCATCTTCTGGCGTTCCTCTTGCCTGTTCTTAGACTCGAAGCGCTCCCGCAGGTCTTTGATCATTTCGACCACATCCTCCGTAGAGCTAGGAGTCGGGGAAGAAGGTACCATCTGGATTGGAGCGTTTGAGGGCTCCGAGGTCCGAGGTGCTTCTGTATCCGAGGGCGCCCATTGGAGGGGCACACTCGACTCCCCATTAGCTCCTGGGTCAGGACCAGTTGAAGGTGTCCTGATCAAGGCTGACCGTATCTCAAACACTGCTTGAGTCAGTGCTTGCATTGAGGCAGAGAGGGTTTTGAGTCCTCCCTCCAATGAGTCTATGCGCTGGACTATGTCCTGTGACGGCGCATCAGACTCAACATCATCCCCAGCCAAGTATACTGTCCTGACACGGCCAGGAGTGGATGGATTGGTTGAGGCTTCGTTTTCGGCCTCACTCTCATGCGGGAGAGTTACTTCTCCTGGCGTTTGGCCACCCCCAGCCGCATTCTGGAGTTCATCTTCAATAGGTGCATCTGCAAGGGTCTGCTTGCCCTCAGCTCCGTCTTGAAGGACCTCTTCGTTTCCAGAACTACCCCCGGCAGTGTCCTGGAGGACATCCTCATTTTGAGGGGCTTCAGGGAGAGTAATCTCGCCTTGATGATGAAGATCCGCCGCAGCTGTGCTTTGGACATCTTCATCTTCGGAAGGAGGCTCAACAAGGGTTTGGCTACCCCCAGCTTCTTCCAAGGACTTCTTCCTCGACCGAGTACCTTCAAATACTCCAGAGGTCGAGACAGCTGCTTTGGTTTTCTTTGGCTGGCTTTTGGATGAAGGCGAGGAATTAGCAGTCGTCTTCCGGATTGATGAGGAGTTGGAGACCACGTTGTATGAAGCAACCTTTGGCTCCTCTTCAGCTGACACCTTTGTCCCAAGGCGACGTCGGAGAGGTGTCGATGATTGCAGTCGTTGGAAGACCGACTGTCTTGGTGGAGCTGCCGTCTTGCAACAGCAGTTGATGATGACCACCGCACAAGTATGCCCCGTGAGAGGCACATCGTGCTTGTTGGTCGACTCTCCTGACCGGCGCTTGTGAGTGATCACGTTGTGCAGGTCGTTGGAGGAGAGTGGTGCCTTCACACCCCTTTCAGACGTATGGCAAGGCCAAACGCCGGGGTGGTCAGGTGAGTGCTGCGCCCCCTGATCTAATACCAAGCAGGCATCACGATCAGTAGTGGGGGAACCACAACATTTGAAGTGACTTGAACGGACCTCAAACGCACAACCAGAGGAGGCGCGGGAGTTCAAGACCACTGAGTTTGCCTCTCTCGACTTGGTTGTGCACGCAGTAGATGCGCCCAAGCGAGATGAGGACTTTGAAGATCGACTCGTTGTTAGTGCAGAAGCACTTGAGTCAACCTTGTACAGCTTGCCATCGGCAGCGCGCGTGATGACGAGCGCGTGCCTCTGGCCGGCTGCTGGCATAGCACGTTTGCGGCGCATGGCCCGTGCCGCCTTGGATTTCTTCGTACCCGCCCGCTGGGGCGTATAGTACTCAGCATCCAAATTCTCCTCGCCATTACAGCGAGTGAGTCTGTCAAAGATAGAGGCTTTTTGTGGCGTATCAGAGGTGATGCGCAGGGTATTGGCTGCGCCCCTGCTCCGTCGACGTATCTTCCTCGCCTGAGAGGAAGATGGCTGGGGAACGTGGTCGGCCGCACTCTTCCCCAAGAGATGCGCTGCATCGACGAGCGCACCTTGGTTGCTGAGAACGTCAGCAGGAAGGGAAGGCTGGATTGCTGCATCCCCTTCAGTGGTGGTGCCCGAGGCGTCGACTTTGCGCACCCAGGCCGTGCGGATCTTCTTCGGCTTTGGTAGCCGCTTCGAAGGACTCGCACTTCCTTCAGAAATGAACTCCTCGTACGCTTGTTGATTGAGGCGCACTACCAGCGTCTTGTGGGAGGAGCCCACCTTCACGTCGTCGGCCTGTGACACGACTTTCTCGAAAGAGGAGAAAGAAGTCCCCAGCAGAGTCGCCAGCTTGTTTGCCATTAAAATTGTTTGATTAAAAACTTTAATACAAACAGAACAATGTTACAATATAGGACTTAGACGTAGTCCTAGGAGTACACTTTTGTTTAAGCTGGGTCCTTAGTGCCAATGGAGCGAGTGGTAATACGTTGACTCCGTTGACCGGCTGACGACGGTTATCGGTTCTCTGAAGACGTGGATTGCTCTGGGTGCTGGAGCTTGCTGAGAGGAGGAAGACGTTGAGTGTCTGTATCTACCTCTCTTGTATGTTCGTTGTGGATTCTGTGTGTTGTCCGTGGGTGAGAAGGAAATGATCCTTCTATTTATAGTTTTGCAGGCTGGCTGCTCATGCGCGCATGTAGGATGCACCGGTGTGTGGGGACGCCACGTAGAAGTTGCTGATGGGGGCGCACGGATGATGCGCCCTGATTGGGAGGTTGAACTCTTCATACTGCTGTTGTGAGCCGGCACGTAGCAGAGGAGAAGATCTTTCTGTTGCTGAAATCTTAGACGAGTTGAGTCAAAGGACACGTGTCATCGACCCATGGCTCGAAGATCTCGAATTTGGGGGGGCAGTGATCTGGTGAGCTGCGCCTTGGATCTGGACGCAGGAGGAGACTGCGGCTGATAACCTTTAGGAGTTATAAACCATTTAGGGCGCATGGCTTTTGAGGCGTATGCAGGTGACCTTCCTTCTGTCTTTCGGGATCAGAAATCAGTCTGGGGCGCATGGCTTTTGAGGCACATGCAAAGCTTCAACCGGAGACTCTTCTTCTGTCGAAGGGTCTGAGGTGCATGGCTTTTGAGGCGCATGCTGGTTTGGACGCATGGCCGTAGAGGTGCATGCGGGTGGCCACGTGGCAGTAGCCGTCGTAATAGAGTCATGATGATGCTGACGTTGTCGACGCTTCGTGCTCTGAAAAAGCTGCTGTTCAGACTTTGGGAAGCGTGCTACCAACTCTGGTGTCAGTTCAGCATTTAATGTTTGTGACGTTCGATGGACAGCTGAGTGGGCACATTGGTTGGTGTTCCACTTGGCATGGAGATGTGAGGGCGCATCCTCTGTGATGCGCCGGGTACTGTAGGGCGCGTCTGTGTGATGCGCCTGATGCATGAGGGCGCGTCTGTGTGATGCGCCGTTTGGCTGGCGCATCCGATATGTCCTTTAATGACGCGGCTGTCTCGCTCCTCGAATGCTATAAATAGCCGTTTGGCTGAATTCGAGGCGTCCGGTTCATCCATTTAATGCAAATTCATTGCACAGAATTCGGAGAGTCATCCACTTGGCGCGTGGGTTTGATTTGCCTGGCCTATAAATAGTGGCATGGAGAGAAGGTTTGCTCCTCATTCCCTCACGTACTAACAACATGAACTTGGATATGTGGGTGCATTCTGTTGACGAAGTGCTCCCGAGGGTGAAGATGAGACGTCGTGTTGTCTTCGATGCACTTGAAGGTGACTGTTACATCCAAAAGACGGAGTCGAGGGCTTCCGAGGCAGGCGGAAGGTGCCTGTTGCATCCAAAGATAAGGATGTTCGGGCCTCGTCTCCGTTATTCCGGAAGAGCCGTAGATCGGAATGGCGGTGCTAGGCTCTCTCTTCCTTCAAAGTGGGTGCCGCCCACTTTGATTATGTTGAAAGCTCCTTGTGCCATGATTTCGATCACGGTCTTCCTTGGTCTTTGGAGGCTCTTTCGAAAACTCCCCTGGCCACAGCATTTGCGGTGCTCTTCTCTTCCCTGGTTCCAGCCAGAGGGTTAAATGCTTTGCTTGGCGAAGCACTTATCAGGCGAGCCTGGCTGGAAGAGCGGCACATAACTGGGCTCTGCTCGGCCAGGTGAGCCTGGTTGGAAGAGTTGTACATAACTGAGCTGCTGAAGGGATGCACATAACTGAACTGGATGCACATAACTGAGCTGCTGAAGAGATGGTAGGATGCGCCTGGCTGGAGGCGCATGACATCTGCTGCGCCTGGCTGACAGCGCATGGTGACTGCTGCGCCTATCGGAAGGCGCATGGTGGTTGCTGCGCCTATCTGGAAGGCGCATGGTGGTTGCTGGATGTAGATCTAGGATCCTTCCTTTGTAGAAATTTTCCTTTGTACCATCTTTTCTAGACATGTAATAGACTTTTATATATAAAATAAAAAGTCCTTCTTCGAATGTCTATGGCTTATTCGATTAGCTGTCTGAGTTCTGGCGCAAATAATGCCTGGCGTATGGGCTTTCTGGTTATGAAATTCCATGCTTCTACAACCATGTTAGAAGATACTATCACCCTATGAACATGACCAATGATGGTATCAGAATCCTATGAGATAGAATTAGAAGTGTTTGAACGTTCTTCTTCATCAGATTCAGAAGGTTCTGGAGATGGAAGTGGTGATGTATAACCTAGTCCTCATTCTGTTTTACTGTGGTATTGTTGTGATTTTCCTTTTGGAACAACAATACGAAGAGGAGTTAGCCTTCCTTTACCATTGTTGAGGCCTGTTCTGAAATCATAGCCCATTTTACGGATGATGGATTTGGATTGTGGACTATAGCGTCGTAGTTGTATCCTTCCTATATCATCTCTATTATCATTATAGAGCATGATTTTTGGTTCCTCCCTTTTGTTGAAGAATATAGGCTTTTTATCTTTCTTCCGAGACGGTACTAAGACGTATGACTCTTGTATTGAATCTAGTGATACCACATTTTGCAGAGATGATACGACTTCTATTATAAGCGGTTTAAAGTTATCTAGCATATCCAAATAAAACTAAGTATAGTAAAAGATATCACTATACTGCAAAGGAGATGCTTTATTGATTTTTATACCATCATTTACAACAGGGACTTTAGCCTTAGCAGGCTTAGTCAGATTGATAAAAAAGAGGGGGAGAAGAAGAACGAGAAGGAGGAGGGAGTTTCTTGCGACGAAGATCGATTACAAGCGGCTCAGAAGAGGTGAGCTCCCTTTGTTCTTGACTATCACCCTTAGGCCGCTTCTCATGGGAAGGAAGATAGATAGTCAGTGGTTTGGAAGACTGAGGACATAAGGTACGTCCTTTGACGGGAATCACCAGAGTATCTTTTGGCACACTCTTTTGTTCTTAATCTGTGCCCATTGCTAGTACCACCTTTATGAATTCCTCCTTGTACATACGAGAATCATTGCAATATGCTTCAACTCCTTTGAAAGGATTCAGATCTACAACTTCTTTTTGGACTTCTCCATTACCATCCACATATTTAAAACATTGGTGGAGCGTAGAGGGTACAATATTGTGTTCATGGAGGAATGACCTTCCCAACATAGCGTTGTATGAGCCATGATTGTCAATAACATAGAAAGTTACCTTTATACGAAGATTGCCAATTTGAAGTTATAGGCGTATCTTCCCTAAAGGTTCACTTCTTCTTTGATTAAACCGCAAGATGGTAGTGATAGTTGTAGAAAGGTTATGCACTGGGATCTTCAAAGCATCCAGTAAAGACTTCGGTATAATACTAAGTGCAGACCCGGGGTCAATCAGAATGCGATCGACTTTCATGGTGTCCACATACCCCGTAAAATAGAGAGGACGATCATGACGATTGTCTTCTAACAACATGTTATCTTGTGTAAAAGTGATATTGGGCATTAATTCAAATTTACTTTGACAATGTGTACAGCTAACTGGCTCCTTTTCAAGTTTTTTGAGAAGAGTAAGACAAGCATCAGCCTACATCAAGGCTTCACTTAACGCCTCTCGAGTCTCTTTTGAGAGACGTAAAAGTTCAAAGATTGACAATCTTGCTGGAGTATTGGCCAATTGAGCCAATATGTCAAAATTGTAATGCTTTTCAAGTCCAAGAGATGAGGACTTCTTTAGTACTTTGTCAAAGCGAACCGGTTGCTTCACCTTGTCTGCTGATGTTGGTTTAGGAGAAGATGGTTCGACCACCGGCAGGGATGTGGATGGTGTATTCTCAGCAGGAGAAGATGATGAAGAAGGAACATCAGGAGATGTAGCAGGGTTCTCTTGATTTTCATAATACTCCCGAAGATAGGGTTTCCCTGATCTAGTGTCCATTAGAATTTCTTCTTCTGTTACTGGTTCAAAGGATACCATATTACAGTTCTTGAATTTAGATTTGGAATGCTTCTTTTGCTTAGAAGAGGAAGGCATTTCAAATTCTGCTACCAGATTTGGATGAATCCACATAATCTCTCCTCTGTCAGTTGACAGCGGAATAAGACCTTCATTTTGAGGAGGTGGAAGACTAACAATTTCATGAGTAGTCCTTGAAATGGAGATAACACCATCTTGCACAAGTTGTGGTAGAAAATCACCGAATTGTAGAGAAACCACATTAGTAGTCACCGTTTTCTCATCTTGTTGCAGAGTAATTGCTCCAGAGTTGACCAACTCCTGGATTTTACCCTTGAACACATAACATGCTCTGGTTGGATGCCTTATAAATCTGTGATAAATACAGTATTTAGGGTGATCAGTTTTACCCACTTCTTCTGGTCGTTTTGCCTCTGGAAGCTGAAGCTTATTGCTTTTGATCAAGCAATCGAAGATGCTTAAAGTATCATCTTCATCAAAAGAATACACTTCTTTTGGACGAGTTGTCTTCTGCGGTGGTGCTGATGGAGTGGATGCCGTCTGAGTAACATTGACAGCCAAAGACTTCTTGCCTTTAAGATTGATGACCAGTGTTTCTTTACTCTTACGGTTATTCTGGCGATTACTACCTCCGGGTGTAGAATATTCATCTTGGTTATGATGAGTCATTTGGACTCCTAACTGCTTGAACTTTTCGGCACTGACCTCGGCTGCTTTGGCATTGACAATGAAAGAAGGCCAATCCTGGAATTGTGTAGATCCTGTCCACATACTGATAATAGGCAACAAGTTTGATTTGCAAGTGTCTATTATTACAACAGATGGAGTTCCTAAAGGCATTTTGAGTGCCTCTCGGCAGAATCTTTCATTGAAACTCTTTGTGGATTCATTATGCTTCTGTTTAATCTTAATGAGGGCAGACATCGTCATGTCGTTGACTCCTTCGTAAAACCGTTCCAAGAATATTTGCTTGAAACCAGCAAAAGAAGTGATGCAGCCATCAAGCAGGCTACGATACCAGTCATAGGCTGCGTCGGCTAAACAACCGACAAACACTCTGGTAAGGAAAGCATCATTTGGTTGTAATTGATCAGTCATCACCTCAAAATGATTGATGTACTGACTTGGAGAAGTGCTGCCATCAAACAGCATAATGTTTGGAAGCTTGTACTTAGGAGGAAATTAAACTTTCTTCCACTCTGTAGGATAGGGTTGCTTTATGCCCAGTCTTTGTAGGCCATCCTTCTGTTTGAAGGCCTAAAACTGAGTGCATAAGAGTTTCACAGCTCATTAGCATCCCCTAATGTTTGAGAATTGGTAGGCTGGCTAGAAGTGTTATGAGGAGGAACAGCGTTGTAATTACCACCCCCAGCACCAGACTAACTGGGATTAACTTGAAATGGCACGGAAGCAACCTGAGGAGTTGGTACCCCCAGACTAACAGGTATAGAATATGCTATAAGCTCAGGATTTATAGCAGGGTTTACAATCGAGGGCACTGTATGTTGAGCCATAATTATGGTATGTATGCTTGCAAATATTTCTGCCATGGTCTTCAATTTGTCCTCTAATACAGCAATTCGTTGCTCTTGACTGGTTGAAGTAGAGGCATCTTGATCTTTCGTAATGGTATATGCCGTCACCTCTCTTGCTGCTATTGATGAGATAGTTTGTTCAAAACTTTTACTATCTGCATCAAACTCTGAGAAAGAGTCCTCTCCTACATGAGCAAAGGGGAGATCTTCTTGATTAAAGACACCTTGGTTCAAATATTGATTTCTCGATCTAGTGTATTGAAAGACACCTTCACTGGATACATGGATCCGATCTAAGTATTGCTGACTAGGATTACGGGATGCATTACGTCTTGGAAGTTTCCCACCCCTAGTGCCTTGAGAAGTCATGTTGATAGAAGCATATAATAGCTGATCTTCGTCTTCTATTATATGTTCATGAGTTGGAGCATAGTTCAGACGATCGAAGACAGATCGTCGAGCCGATTGGCAACAACAGTTGACGACGACTTCATGAAGGCAGTAGCGATCTGAAGCACGATTTGGAGGTGAGGAAGACATCCCTGTAATCTCCCGTCTTTATGTAAGACGTTGTTGCAAATCAGTTACAACTACAGGACGAGAAGAAGTCGAAGGAACATATTCCTTAATGATATTAGGAACATGCTCCTATTCTTTAGATGTTTAGTTTCCTGAGTGTACAAAGATGTACTCAACTCATTAGCATAGGTGGTTGAGTCTTTCTTTTTAAACTTTAGCTTTTGGTACAGTTTGGCCTTTGGCATAGGGTTCTTACGTTTCACCAAAGTTGATACTGGTTGACGCCTATTGAGATAAGCGCGTAAATTTGAAAATTTTGCTCCAGGTGTCTCTGTTCGTGATACCCTCAATTTTTCTTGCTTGGATCTTAAAATTTGCAAGGTGGAAAGGTCTTGACTAAACCCATAGGGGTAGGTAAGATACCACTTTGGTCAGTATTCTTTCCAATATCAGGGATCCGAAGACCTCTGTTTAAAGGAATAGAATCTGATATATCTTCCTCTGAGTCATAGACCAGAGAAGTTTGAGAAAAGACCAAAGGGTGCTTTCCTTTATTTTGTAGAAGGTCAGCTAAGAAGCATTTTCCTTTGTTCTGTTGTGAGACCATTTTAGGCACAGACTGTGCCAATTGAGGAAGTGTCAAAGGACTCTTCCCTTTGTTCTGTCTAGTGTTGGCACTAGAACATTAATTCTCTAAGTTCAGAACTTGAGAATTAGAATAGGGAATAGCCAAAAGATACTTCCCTTGAGTTGCACCAGAGTACCAGACTGTGCTTGAGGTGCTGATTGCTTGGGTTGTGCCATAGTCCTACGGGCTACTGATGGTGCATTGGCAGCAACATAGGTAGACTGCACCTCAACAATGGCTTGAACAGGCTGCACCTTGGCAGCAAAGAGAGTAGTAGACTGTACGTGGGCAACAGAATGAATAGGTTGTGCACAGGCAACAGAAGCGAGCTGTGCCTAAGCCGCCGAGACAGATTGTTTCTTGACCACTGAACACTCAGGTTGTGCCTGGGCAACAGTGACCATGGGAGATTTAGGAGCCCACATAGTCCAGTTCTTGGTGATAGCCGTTGTATGCTTGTTGCTCTTGGTGCTAATCATATCCTCATAGGCTGTCTGGTTGACTTAAACAACCAGAGTCTTCTGCGTCTTGCCGATCGACGCAGTGTCAAATTGAGTTGTCACCTTCTCATTGGAGGAGAAAGTCGTCGCCAGTAGAGTCGCTATTTTGTTTGCAAAAATAAAAAGTGTTTATTCCAAACTTAAAAAGAATAGTACAAAGTACAATAAATTCTGGGGAAGTACAACTGTAGGAATCTGATCAGAAGACGATCACTTATCACTTGGACTATATGAACTTGAAGACTGTAGCCTTTGGAGAATGCAGCAGCAATTTTGTCAGAGTTCTTGATCTCTAGCGTATGTATCTGATGATTTCACAATGATTGAAAACTCTATTTATAGAGTTCAAGAAATAACTATTTTAGCAGTTATTCTGATGTGCGCGAGGCTGGATTGTGCTGCATTGGGTTACACCAACCTCCTATTGTGCCAACTTTTATTCAGTTGTTAAGTCGTGTACTAACTGTATTTAGATGCATGGCATCATGTGATTGAGATGCGCGTGGTTGTGTACAGGATATTAGACACGTCTTGAGAGATTAGTGGTATGTGCGCCACGTCATCCTGCTTTAGAATGTAAGTTGTCTCAATTTCATCAGATTGTGCGACCTTCATTCAACGAGTCAAACTACGCTTGATTTGGGCTGTGCCTAAACATGTGGCAGCCTTTGAGCAGAAGTCATTCAGATTGCGCCTAGACGCAACTAAGGATTTTGTCTAGATTGTGCCTAGGGGCAACTTACGAAGCGTACAGGACAGCTGTCAACCAACTCCCCTTGAGCGACATAATTTACGAGATTTGAAGAGATTTTCCTCGTTCACTGTGGTATCAGTTGTCAGTGTTGTCAGGTAATGATGGCCATTAAGTGTCAGATGCCACATAGATTTTGGTGCAACAAGACTGGACACAGTCTGATATATGGCACAACCTGTTCAGCGATGCAGTCTGTTCTCTGAGCTTCATATCAGTGGCGCAACCTGATTTTTGGGGCACAACTTGATCACTGATTAGTATGTTCAGGGTGCAACTTGATTTTTAGACCCTACACCTAGGGCAAGAGAACTCGTGCAGATAACCGTATATATCACAAAATTGCTTAAAATCTGCATTCTCAAATTTGTCGCTATAATGGCTTCAAATACGAATGATCATGAATCCCTTTTCAGTCTGAACTTTCGTGCAAAAGGAGACGAATTCTGACAATGCATCATTCTTGCGTGCAAAAAAATGTAGCCACGTGTATCTAGAGAAATCATCTACTATTACAAAAGCATATAATTTACCGCATAGACTAGCAATTCTACTAGGCCCGAATAATTCCATATGCAGTAATTGAAGAGATCTGGTGGTACTTACAGCATTCTTGGACTTAAAAGTGGATCGATAAGCTTTGTTCTTTTCAAATTCACTACATACTGTATCCTTCTTGAAAGAGATGTCATGTAAGCCTCGTACCAACTTCTTTATGGATAGTCTTAAAATTGTGTCCATATTTACATGGCCGAGTCTCATATGCCATAGTTGACTCCCATCACTCTTGACGATTAAGCATCTACCTGCTTTGTTAGCCTCTTTCAATAGATGTCAAATATATATATATATTGTCTTTCCTAATACCTTCAAAGATAGTACTACCAGTTGAGCTATCAACTATAGTACATTTGTCTTTAACAAAGTTAATACCATAACCATGGTCAGCTAAACGGCTTATGCTGAGTAGGTTACGTTTTAACTCGGTTACTAGACAGACATCTTTAATCACAGGATAGGGAGCCTTACCAATATTACCGATACCTATAATATACCTTTTAAGATTATTACCGAAGGAGAGTATCCTTCTTTCTTCTTCGATAGTGTTGCGAATAATGAAGCATCACCGGTCATGTGCCATGAGCAACCGATGTCGAGGATCTATTTGCTTCTAGCATGTGTTGGGTGTTCCACCTACAAAAAAATTTACAAATGAATATTTTGGTACCCATTTCTTGTAGGGTCCTGAGATGTTAGTTTTCAGTATCCATGCACATATCTTTAAATCAATAAGCTTTCTAACTCTACATGCAGGAGAGATATGACCAATGGTGCCATAATTGGATGCAGTGTATTATGTATAATTGGTAGGTCTTGGTTTTCTAGTATAATAGAATGCATGCCTATTAGTCTTCTTGGGCAAAGGTTTGGTTGGGTTTGGTCAGACAGTATTGGGTTTGACAGTGTTCCGGTGTTTCGGTAAGTGACACGTGTTAGGGTAGAAAGCAGCAACCTCAGGCTATTTTCTAAGCTAATTTTCAACTTTTTTGAAGTGTCATACAGTGCATTATAATCAGCAGTAAGTGCATCACTCCTGATTAGTGCTTACTGAAGTCTCTTTTTCTCTTTGAGTAGATAACACCCACTTTTCTAAAATGAGGGTAATTTTAAAATTTTGTAATTATAATCATTTAATAATGATATTTAAACCATATTATGATTTTTAATCAATTTAAAACTATTTAAGTCTACGACTTGTGATTTTAATGTTTTGCTAGTGTAACCCTAGAGACTGCATGACCTAAAGACTAACCTTGACCACGGGGACCTAACCATATGATCAGGATGACAAATTGCAACTTTTTAGCCTAAGGGTATTTTGGTCATTTTTGACTTTTTAATGAAAATAAATTTTGATTAATTAATTATGTGCTAATCTATTTGTTAAGCCTTAACCTAGATGTTGCCCTAACCTAGATAGTAGTCATGAGCCTAGATATTAAATTAGAAACTTCCATCATGACAAGGTTAGAAATATCTAGATATTATGTTAGTAGGATATTTTGGTTAGATATTAATAAAGGTAAACCCTAGTTTTGTTTCTAGCCTTTGATTGGGCTTGATTTGCATGGAAAGAACCCTAGCCCTAGACCTGGCCTAACCTGGTGCACGAGCACGAGGCTCCTCGTGTACTGTGTCAAGCCCAATCGAGCCCGACATCGTCGTATGAGACTATGCAATACAGTTTTGTGTCTGTGTTCGAATGCTGTTTGGACACATTCGTGTCCAGTTTCTTGGACACAAAGAGACCCCCCTGATACGTACATATGTGGGTAACACTCTACACATACTGATTTTAGGTTTCACATGATATTCGGTTTCGTTTGGGTTTCCATTTGAATTATGGTTTTCGAATTTCCTGAACAATTGCTTTTCACTTATACTCGAGAATGAACCTGAGTTCTTAAAACCTGGGTTCGATTTGTTTTGTTGAACTGGATGTTAAGTTTCTATATATATGTATTTTACTCACTGATTTTGATATTGGGTTTTCGAAAACTGAGTTAGGTTTTGTACATGTTTCATTCAATATTGAGTTTCATGAAACTGTAAACTGTGATATTGATTTGATTTTAATGTTGAACTTGATTACCCTTGTAAAAAACTGAGAACTTGATTTACCGATTATCCTGAGAATGGTGTATTTTGAACTAAGTTGGGTTTGTGATTGATGTTACCTGAGATTGCATACATAAAACTGAGGACTTGGGTTTCATTGTTTGTAACCTGAGAATTAGAATACATAGGTTAACTGAATTGAAATGTTCAATACTGAATTTGAATTGAAGATAAATTGTATATACACTGAGATAACCTCAGTCCTTCCCTTCCTTTTCCTCCTTTCTATATGATATGCACCTATATATATATCTATGTTAATAAATGAAAGTAAGTCTATATGTAATCATTTATATATGTATAATGTATGCATACATGATGTATAATCTATGCATGAATGAATGTATGTATGCAATGCAATGTATGAAGGTAGACATGTATGTTATGTATCCATGTATATATATATGTATGCATACATGTATGTAAAGTATGTATGTATACATGATGCAATGTATGTATGTATACATGATATACATGTATATAAATATGTATTGTATCTATAGGTTTGTATATTGTAATATTGTATATAGGCCTAGAGTATAGTTTACCCTATAGGATTGTTGTTTAGACTTGAGTTGACTAACCCTAGACCTAGTTGACCATAGTTGACCAGATTGACTAGTTTAACTGTAGAGTTGACTTTGACACAGAATGACCTAGAAATGACTAACCTAGACTAGTTGACCAGGGTTGACCAAACCCTAACTAGTTTGACCTAGTTTTACTAGTTTGACCTAGTTTGACTTTAGAGTTGACCAAAAGTTGACTTTGGCCCGGATTGACCTAGAATCATGTAGATGCATTGTACACTTCATTTATAACCCGTTTGTATATATCATGACTTATGTTGCTCTAAATAGGAGTCAGATACCTCGATTCGGACAATATATTCTCACAAACATTCAGATCGCAGGCGAGTACATTCTTTCATCGTTTCATACTTGTCAGGATTTATATTCTTGCTCTAGATTACTTTACTTGATGCTTTCACGTTATCATCACGGATTGGTACTATATGGATCTTTTCATGGGATATTATCCCCCTTAGCGGGCGTATCGGATATTTTATGTCATATGTTTCATGTACATCATGTATTCCTTGCTCTTGCGTTATTCATATATTCTCATGTTCACTCATGTGCCTTCATGTACGCTCATGTACTTTCATGTGCTCTCATGTACGTCCAAGTTTTCTCATGTGCTTTATGTGTAACCAAACCATCATGTTCATAACGTAATTTGACTAGATCCTTGTGTATTGATTGTGGGTAGGGGTGAGTATAAAAGGTCATGTGATTTAGCTATCATGTTCACTCTGTTACTTTTCATGTGTTTATCATATACAAAACAGCCTTCTTGGCTTGTGTCCCTCATGTACACCCATGTTATATCATGTTCAACCCAATCTAATTATATGCCATCTCGTACTCTAAATTACTAGTCACTTACAGTTCTTACTTATCATATATATATTTCCAATTATCAAAATATCTTTAATGTTTTTATGTACATCTTCTTGCAACATTTCATGTATCTTACTCTATTGCTTGCTTTATATTTCATGCCATGATATGAACTGCGTGAGATGTACTGTGCTCGTTCCTGTCCTGACAGGACCTGTTGAAAATATTATAGAGGATGAGGAGGAGTTCTACCCTACCTACTACGGAGCAGGCTTAGATGACACTTGCAACCTGGACCCAAGGAGGTTCAGGCAGCTGCTGAGGATCCTACCATTGCCTAGAGTAGATAGTTAGATTGTTATTTCCTTTCTTCATGTCATTTGTTGTTTATGGTTTCAGAATTGTATTATATTTGAGATATTGAGACTTGTGGTTGTTAACTTGATTTTGTTTCACTTCTATTTGTACCTCAATTTTGAGGATTTTATTATCTATCATATCGTGCTATTTCCATCTTTAGACTTATGATTGAGTTTACCTTCTGTGATTGGCCTCCATTTGGAGAGTATATCATATTGTGGTTAGTTGAGATCGTGACCTAGAACAGCGTTCTACTGCCAACCCTGCGGCGTAGGCGGGACGTACCCACTTTTCGTGCCCCTACACTGGGTGCGGGTCGTGACAAGTAGATCTTCCTTTAATTGGGTAATGGTCTTGTCTTCCTCTTCGGATAGTCTTGTAGTCTCGTAGAATAATAACTTAACAGAAGAAAGCTCACCTACCGCACTAGAATTATCATTACTTCTAACCTCAGCTTGTAGGTCGGTAAGTCTTTCTATTTCACCTTCATACTATTTGAGTACCTTCTCAGAGTTTTGATATTTGCTACACAGTTTTCTATAATCACCTAAGAGGTCAATAAAGGCTTCACCTAATTGCTCAAAGGTAAAATCATCATATGTATCAAACAAGGGGTTAGTATTTACCTGATCATTTGCCATTAAGCATACATTTGCAGCATCATTTGATTGTTCATCGTCTGAGTCGCTGGCTTCATTTTTATGCCATATGCTTGTGTTGGCGTACCTTCTGGATGTTGATTTCTTCAGGTAACCCTTGTCATACTTGTTACTTTTTCTGGTTGATGATGATACTGTTGGACAGTCCTTCTTGATTTATTCTTTCTTCTTATAATTGTAGCAAATAGGATCTTCTTCATTGTTGATGTTGTGTTCCTTTGTTCTTCTATTGAATCTCATAAACTTCTTGAACTTTCTTACTAGGAGAGCTTGATCTTTAGAGTCAGAGTCACTGTCGTCGGAATCATCTTCGACAGATCTTCTGTGTTGAGCTTTGAAAGCGATCAACTTCTCCTTCGGTGTAGCTTCTTCAAAGTCTTGATGTTCTAACTCGTGAGTAAGTAGCTTACCCATGAGTGTTTCAAGAGACATAGTGGTGAGGTCATTTCCTTCAATGATTGTTGTAGCTTTTGGAATCCAGTTATTGGTAAAAGCTTGTAGAAGTTTGCGAATCTTCTCATGGTTATTGTATCCTTGCCTAAGGAAGACAGATGGTTTACAATATCCAGAAATCTTGTAAACATCTGAGTGACGAATTCGTTTGGCTTCATCTTGAACTCCGCATAATCCTTAGTAAGTCTGCTAATTTTTGACTCCTTGACTTCCATAGTGCCTTCGTGAGTCACTTCAAGAAGTTTTTATACTTTATTTGATGTTGTGCACGTAGACACCCTGTTAAATTCAGTCATGTCTATGGCACAAAATAAAGCATTAATAGCACGTGCGTCAAGACTACCATATTTCTTTTCAGCTTTAGTATACTTGTCATGGGGTTTCTCAACTGTAACGCCCCAGTCCCAAAATACTTAGGACTAGGTACGTATCCATGCCAGCTGCATACATACAAAGTATACTCCACTATATGAAAACTCGTACGTATACATAAGCTGTAAAATGCAGAAGAACCATAATAACTAAATCTCATCCATTAGATAAATAAATGATATAAAAGCAACTTTGAATTTGTCATGTATACAATCGTTGGGCGGAGGCAAAGTCCACTACCAACTATCTCAAATAGAATGTACAAGAAGTGATCGATAAAATAACAAGACGAACCAAGCGCAATCGTCTTCTAAAGAATGGAGAAGATTACGGCCTTGGCTAGAACACCTGCAAAGTCACAGAAGCACACGCCTGGAGAGATAACCAGGTCCTTAGAGGGACGTAACAAGATACAATATACATGCCATATAAATACTGAATATAAAACAAGCCACAATCAAAGAAAGTGACAAGACACAATAAGGTAATCTAAGCATACTAAAGTGAACATGCAATTTGAGAAACAATCCTTCGACGCATGAGCCCTGGCTATAAATGGGATCGGCCTAGTCCCCATATAGGGCACCAGGGGCCTACGTCCGTAACGTCCGAAGATCGTCAGAGGGCATCATGTGCAAGGGGCTACGTCCATAACGCTCTGGAAAATGTCAGAGGGCACCTGGAGCCTGCGTCTCCGGTGGAGCGCACAGGTAAGCAGGGAAGTGCAAAGAAGCCCATACGTCAGGTATTATTCTCCCCACCCAATATACCTGTCAAGTCGCATCCACGACCATGTACCTCTATTAACTGCTAAGTCTCCTAACACGCCTCTATTAGCAGTTAGCCCTAATGCATGCACATGGGAGATCAGCCCACACGCAAGAACCTCTACATGCTACTCATCTCATACATCATCATGGTACAACTGTGTCAAGGTATATGACATACACTACAACGGTGGTCTCTTAACTCTAAGTCCATATGCAATCAAATGATAGTAACAAAGTAACTAATAATCACTGAGCATGTAGTAAATCAAGAACTGGAAATAAATGAACAGTGATATGTAATAAAATGCAAACTAAAAATAAACAGTATAATGGCAAGGTATCTTGCCTGAGGTGCGAGAAGGGCAAATCCAAGAGTAGCAAGTGTCAGCACCAAAATTCACAAATCACAGATGACTCCAGACGCTGAAACAAACATCAAAAATGATCTCGGTGAAGAAGATATACCAAGGAAATGCTTGTCCAAAAGTTAAATTATGGAACAGGGGTAAAATCGTAATTTCGGGTCAAAATGATGTCCGCCGTTGGACTCGCTTTGCACCGAAATGCGTGCCAAAGTCTACGGTCTCTAAAGTCGTCAAACTATATGTCTACGATTTTAGTTTGAGGAGAGGAACTCAACGGTATGTCCAGTTTTGGATTCCGATGAGCCGTGAACAAATTTGCCCGTTTGAGTGGGTCGCGGGGCCCGCTAAAAATGGGTTCCGATTCGACCTTCTCAAAATCGAACCAAACTTGGCATATAGGACCAAAATTTCGATCCGGACCTATTGGCGCAAGTTTCGTTTCGAATCGACGACTGTACACAAAGTTATGGGCAAGTTTGCAAAACGCCAATACGGGGGTATCTCGACGGATACAGACTGATTCCGTCGCGCACACACGACGAAACTGAGTTCCGTCAGTTCCCACACCTCCGTAACGTCTATACGCGCCTTTCGATGCATATAGCCTGCGACCATGTCGCCCGGTTTGTCGGAGCGCACGTCGTATCGGAGAAAAATTCAAAAATTTACTAATTTGAAAACAGTTTTTCGCACAAGTTTAACATGGATTTAATTCTTGCACAGTAATTGAAAAACCGATCTACCAGTTGCGTTTTAGTCTCGGTTATGTTGTCTTCACGTGCGTTCGATTAGTTTTAAAAAACTGTCGTAGAATCGCCAAGAATTTGGCTTCCAAATATGGGTTTGGGACTGCCCTCTATACTCTTTTTCTGCAAGTTTTCTTGGGAAATCTGAATCAATCTCCTGAGAAACCTAGTCGAGCACTCTCCAAGCCAGTTGAAGGGACTCCTAGATGGTTATATTGATTATCCCTAGGAAGTTACGGTATGAGAATTGGCTAAGCACGGAGGGAGAAATACTGAGATGAAGACAGTACCTTGCGGTTGATCGAAAATATGGCTTCCTCTGTTTCCTCACGAACGCGACTCCGGCGATGTCTCCGGTGGACGACGAAAGTTCGCCGGCAGCTGGGGAGTGCGCGGGGAGGTTGGTGGCCTTGGGGTCGAGGTGGAGAATTATGGAGGGTTAGGGTTTCGGTTTCGAGCAGTTGGTTTTATATATGGTCGCGCCGCTAATCCTATTTCGAATAGGACTTGAGTTAGGGGGGCTCGGATGGATCTATAGCAGCTGTGTGCTACTGCCTAATAAGTTTAGGAGGGGGTCGGGTGAGGTGGACCGGCCCCACGTGGATTGGTCTCCTCTCCTCTAATACTTTTTTTTTTACAAAAGGTTTTGCTGAACTGAGGCTGGCCGCCCCCTTTGCTGTGGGGTGGGCCGAGCCCCACTAATACTTTTTTTTTTTTTTAAACAATATATATATATATATATATATATATATATATATATATATATATATTTTATATATATATATATATATTTATATATATATATATATATATATATATATATATATATATATATATATATATATATATATATATATATCAAACTATAAGTAAAATATATTTTAGGCCAGTAAAAATTTCCTAAAAAATTTACAAATAATTTCATAAAAATCCTAGAATTTATATTATTCCTTATTTAATTGTAATTCTAACATGCACACATATAATAGTATAATATAGATATACTCACATACACTAATTTATACTAGTAAGCTAGTAGCAATAAATTCATAATTATTAAAATGTATAACAACATTAATTAATTTATAAAAATCAATTAAAAATTATGGGGGTTTACACCCTACCCAACTTAAAGAAAATTTCGTCCTCGAAATTAAACTAAGGTCGGGGAATTAATGCAATGCAAGGAAATATAATAGTACTTAAAATGCAAGACATACCTTCGTATTCGAACAAATACGGGTAGCGATTTCGGATGTCGTCCTCGCGCTCCCAAGTAGACTCCCCTGGCGAGTGACGCTTCCATGCCACGCGAACCAATAGAATAGATTGATTTCGCAACACCTTCACTCGGCGATCGAGGATACCTACTGGTTGCTCTTCGTACAACAAACTCGGTCCAACTGTGATCTCGGAGTGATCAAGCACATGATTGCTGTCCACCACGTACCTCCTCAACTGAGATACATGGAATACGTCATGCACTCCCTCTAGTGACGGTGGCAAGGCCAATCTATAGGCAACCTCTCCAACACGTTCCAAGACATCGAAAGGCCCGATGTACCTTGGACTCAACTTGCCACGTCCTCCGAATCGAATCGTGCCTCTAGTGGGGGATATATTCAAGAACACATGGTCACCCTCTTTGAACTCCAAGGGTCGACGACGATTATCTGCCCACTGCTTCTGACGATCCTGCGCTGCTCGCAGGTGGTCCTGAATCTTCTTCACTGTCTCCACCGTGCTCAAGACCAACTCGGGATCCGATAGCTGTCGCTCTCCTATGTCGCTCCAACAAACAGGAGACCGACACTTCTTACCATATAATGCTTCAAACGGAGCCATTTGAATGCTCGTTTGATAGCAATTGTTGTAGAAAAACTCAACAAGATGAAGATGGTCCTCCTACGAACCGCCAAAATCAAGCATACACGCTCTCAACATATCCTCTAGCGTCTGAATGGTACGCTCCGGTTGGCCGTCTGTCTGCGGATGATATGATGTGCTAAACCTCAATCGGGTGCCCAAACTCTCTTGCATGCTCCTCCAAAAGTGCAAAGTGAATCTCGAGTCACGGTCTGACACAATACTAACATGCACACCGTGAAATCTCACGATCTGCTCCATATACATCTCTGCCAATACCTCTGCCGACTGGCCCACTCTAAAAGGTAAGAAATGGGCTGACTTTGTAAGTCTATCAACAATCACCCACACTGTGTCACGTCCCCTAGGACTTCGAGGAAAACCCGTGACGAAATCCATAGTGATGTGCTCCCACTTCCACTCGGGAATGGGTAGCGGCTACAATAATCCGGCCGTCCTCTGGTGCTCCGCTTTTACTTGTTGACATACTAAGCACTTGACAACGAAACGAGCTATCTCTCACTTCATTCCATGCCACCAATAATACTGTCGTAAGTCGCGGTACATCTTGGTTCCTCCGGGGTGAATAGAGTAAGTCGAACTGTAAGCCTCTGCCATCAGCTCCTGTCGTAGCTCTCCATTGGGAACATAAACTAGACATTCAGGAGGTATGGTTCCTTGAGGGAAAACTGGATACTAATCATCTAGGTTGAGAGTTAGATTTAAGTGAACAATTAGAATCATTCTCGAGTGCTCCAGAATAATTGGGAGGGCACGATAACCAATCTAGAGTTGAAGAATGAGGGGTAGTTTAAGGCAAGGATTCAGCCACATGAGTCGGTCGGTGGCAATCTACATTTGTGTATCAATAATTGATAGGGCAACCAGAGATGATATCTTGAGTCTATCTTAGCAAGTACAGTGCATTGTCTTTCCAAAATAAGTAAAAGACAAGAACAACAATGGTTTCAAAGACGGTGTTATATATTGAATACGAATTGCGGGTTTCATAGGCGGTGAAAATAATTTCAAAAGAGAATTGTCAAGGCTGTCGCGGATGAGACTCTAAGGCAAGTTTACTATGTCTCCATCCACGTAGAATAATATGTGATAGGCGAACCAAAGTGCAATAGGTTGATCAGACCATCATGCACCGATTCTGATTAGACAATATGTTAGTGGGTACACCCAATAAAATATGTCATGATCAAGCTTGATAACGAAATAAGCTTGCAAAACTGAAGCTACATTAGCAGCATGAGATAGTCAAAATATGAGCAAGGGAGATACTGATGAAGGAAATTAAATAGTCCCGGATCTTTTAAAATCAAGGCTCGCCCAAAGTTCGGGCCTGTACAGTTGTCCTATAGTGTTTCTTTATTTATGGCTTGGTAGACTAGATAAGGTAGGGTCCTTTGAATTTAGAGTCTAAGTGAACATACCAATGCGGTTCACAAGAAAAAAGGTTTGTTAGGTGGTGAGGTATTCTACCCAACTTACATGAGTTAAACTAATAGTATCATGGGACAATGGGTCAAGCAATTAAAATAAAGCACAAATTTAAGCATTTACGGAATTAAGTTGAAACAAATCACATATCGGTCGAAAGAATTAAGTCGAGATGGAATCCCTATCCGTGGTCAAAATATATCGGTATTATGGTAAAGGTTATAGTTTAGTCATTTTAATCAGAATGTCATATCATGAAAATAGTGTACAAGGAGACGTGTTCTAATGGGACATGATATATCTACATGAAGTTAGAATTGTCTAGGTCTTACATATGAAATTTGTTGGAAGGAAAAGTCTAGTGTTGTGCTCCAAATATCCAAGTCATGGTGAGGGACGCCAAAATATCTAAAATAGAAAGTGGGAGTTCACGAGGTGATAATTAACGCACAAAAATAAAGAAGATCAAGTTAAAACATGAAATAAAATTAATTAAAGAAACCAGTAAAAATAATTTAGGAACACAATTCCGGAGAGTAGATAGTCTCATAGATAAATACAGTTAAGGAACCATTAACTCATGATTCAAATTGCAAATGGGTTAGAAGGTCGCAATTAAAAGATCTAGAATTGAAGGAAGGTCGAGTAAGCCGAGGTGGAAATACAGTCACATAGCTGGGTAGATGACTAACAACACTTGTGTATATACTACTATCATGGTCATAAGTGACATGGCAATTAGTATGGAATACTGTGGAATTCATCCATCTTATTTGGATTCTCTTGGTTGTCCACTATTAAAATTTTGCTCAAATTTTCTCCAAAAGTTTCAAACTTGAACTTTCAAAAATAAACCACCCAAAATTTGTATTCACTCTAAGCCGTTCAAATTCATCATAAAAAATTTAAATCACTCTCATAAATCTCAAAGTAAAATTTTATCACGTTACTACTAACCTTTTCTAAAATTAACGTTTAAATTCAACTATCTAACTCAAGAGTTCATAATTTACGAATCCATAAAAATTTCACAATCATTAAAAAAATTAACACTCTAAAATTTCAAATAACTCATAATAAAACTCTTAGCATATTAAAAGCAATCTCAAAAATTAAGCTCAATGCTCTCATTAATTTTAACTTCTATTCATGCTAAGTTATTCCAACAAAATTACAACTTTTGAATGGTAACTTCCTTTAATCAATCAAAATAACTTTCCATCACCTCCTTCAAAATTCTCTTAAATTTTTTTTTAATATTAGCAATCCCTCATTAAACTAAAATTTTCAAATAATTTTATTAGTCAAATTTTTTTTTTACCAAAAATCTAAATAGAATTATAAATCCTCAATCATAGGACACAATTTAAAATAAAGAAAAATTCTCAAAATTTTTTTTCAAAACTTTCAAATATTTTAAACCAAAATTCACCGTCATTACTTCCACTTAAAATTCAAAATTTACTAAACACGAAAATTACAACTTGTACAACTCAAATTTAAATAATTCCTACCACCATTTTTTAAAAGCTAAGATCATTTTCAAACCAAATTTATAACTGTTCAAAGGTGCATAACTATAATACAATAAATCATGAACATTAAAACTCGAAAATCAAATAAATTTTATATTTGTTCAAAGATGTATATCTATCACCCAAACTCATAAATATCACAACTCGAAAAGTAAATCAATTTTTATACTTGTGCAAGGATGCATAACTATAATCCAATAAATCATAAATATCAAATATTTGAAAATCAATCAATTTCTTAAACCAAGTATGAAATCCTATAAATCCTCTGGTATTTACTATTTAGAAATCTCAAGGTTACAACTTTCCGTTGTAATATCCTACTTTACCAATTACTAATCATTAAATCACACAAAAAGATCTTTTTAACTCAATTAGAGTCTTGAATGTATTCCAATTGCCAATATAACCATTCTAGCCATGTGTTTGACATATGAGCATATATTAGTGTAGTCATCTTCCTAGTTGACACTAAGCACGAAAATAAGAATCAACGGTAGAAAGGAATCAAGCAAGATGCAGTTCAAGGAGGTCGAACAAGAGTTCGAAATTTAAAGCCAAGGGAAGAGGTCAAACTGTATGGATGAGATTCCTATATTCTAATCCTATGTTGCAGGTTCACATCGGTACAGTAACGTAACCGAAGTGACAAACTTGACCGGCATGGGCCACCACAAAAATATGTAACGCCCCAGTCCCAAAATACTTAGGACTAGGTACGTATCCATGCCAGCTGCATACATACAAAGTATACTCTAATATATGGAAACTCGTACGTATACATAAGCTGTAAAATACAGTAGAACCATAATAACTAAATCTCATCCATTAGATAAATAAATGATATAAAAACAACTTTGAATTTGTCATGAATACAATCATTGGGCGGAGACAAAGTCCACTACCAACTATCTCAAATAGAATGTACAAGAAGTGATCGATAAAATAACGAGACGAACCAAGCGCAATCGTCTTCGAAAGAATAGAGAAGATCACGGCCTTGGCTAGAACACCTGCAAAGTCACAGAAGCACACACCTAGAGAGATAACCAGGTCCTCAGAGGGACGTAATAAGATACAATAAACATGTCATATAAATACTGAATATAAAATATGCCACAATCAAAGAAAGTGACAAGACACAATAAGGTAATCTAACCATACTAAAGTGAACATGCAATTTGAGAAATAATCCTTCGACACATGAGCCCTGGCTGTAAATGGGATCGGCATAGTCCCCATATAGGGCACCAGGGGCCTACGTCCGTAACGTCCGAAGATCGTCAGAGGGCATCATGTGCAAGGGGCTACGTCCATAACGCTCTGGAAAACGTCAGAGGGCACCTAGATCCTGCATCTCCGACGGAGCGCACAGGTAAGCAAGGAAGTGCAAAGAAGCCCATACGTTAGGTATTGTTCTCCCCACCCAATGTACCTGTCAAGTCGCATCCACGACCATGTACCTCTACTAACTGCTAAGTCTCCTAACACGCCTCTATTAGCAGTTAGCCATAACGCATACGCATGGGGGATCAGCCCACACGCAAGAACCTCTACATGCTACTCATCTCACACATCATCGTGGTACAACTGTGTCAAGGTATATGACATACACTACAACGGTGGTCTCTTAACTCTAAGTCCATATGCAATCAAAGGATAGTAACAAAGTAACTAATAATCACTGAGCATGTAGTAAATCAAGAAATGGAAATAAATGAACAGTGATATGTAATAAATTACAAACTAAAAATAAACAGTATAATGGCAAGGTATCTTGCCTGAGGTGCGAGAAGGGCAAATCCAAGAGTAGCAAGTGTCAGCACCAAAATTCACAAATCACAGATGACTCCAGACGCTGAAACAAACATCAAAAATGATCTCGGTGAAGAAGATATACCTAGGAAATGCCTGTCCAAAAGTCAAATTCTAGAACAAGGGCAAAATCATAATTTCGGGTCAAAACGATGTCCGCCGTTGGACTCGCTTTGCACCGAAACGCTTGCCAAAGTCTACGGTCTCTAAAGTCGTCAAACTACATGTCTACGATTTCAGTTTGAGGAGAGGAACTCAACGGTATGTCCAGTTTTGGATTCCGATGAGCCGTGTACAAATTCGCCCGTTTGAGTGGGTCGCGGGCCCGCTAAAAATGGGTTCCGATTCGACCTTCTCAGAATCGAACCAAACTTGGCATACAGGACCAAAATTTCGATCCAGACCTGTTGGCGCAAGTTTCGTCTCGAATCGATGACTGTACACGAAGTTATGGGCAAGTTTACCAAACGCCAATACGGGGGTATCTCGACGGATACGGACTGATTCCGTCGCGCACACACGACGAAACTGAGTTCCGTCAGTTCCCACACGTCCGCAACGTCCATACGTGCCTTTCGATGCCCATAGCGTACGATCACGTCGCCCGGTTTGTCGGGGCGCACGTCGTATCGGAGAAAAATTCAAAAATTTACTAATTTGAAAACAGTTTTTCACACAAGTTTAACATGGATTTAATTCTTGCACAGTAATTGAAAAACCGATCTACCAGTTGCATTTTAGTCTCGATTATGTTGTCTTCACATGCGTTTGATTAGTTTTACAAAACTATCATAGAATCGCCAAGAATTTGGCTTCCAAATATGGGTTTGGGACTGCCCTCTATACTGTTTTTCTGCGAGTTTTCTCGGGAAATTTGAATCAATCTCCTGAGAAACCTAGTCGAGCACTCTCCAATCCAGTTGAAGGGCCTCCTAGATGGTTATATTGGTTATCCCTAGGAAGTTACGGTACGAAAATTGGCTAAGCATGGAGGGACAAATACTGAGATGAAGACAGTCCCTTGCGGTTGATCGAAAACAGGGCTTCCTCTGTTTCCTCGCGAACGCGACTCCGGCGATGTCTCCGGTGGACGACGGAAGTTCGCCGGCGGTTGGGTGTGAGCGGGGAGGTTGGCGGCCCTGGGGTCGAGGTGGATAATTATGGAGGGTTAGGGTTTCGGTTTCGAGCAGTTGGTTTTATATATGGCCGCACCGCTAATCCTATTTCGAATAGGACTTGAGTTAGGGGGGCTCGGATGGATCTATAGCAGCTGTGTGCGGCTGCCTAATAGGTTTAGGAGGGGGGCGGGTGAGATGGACCGGCCCCACGTGGTTGGTCCCCTCCCCTCTATTACTTTTTTTTTTACTAAAGGTTTTGCTGAACTGAGGCTGGCCGCCCCCTTTGCTGTGGGGTGGGCCGAGCCCCACTAATACTTTTTTTTAAACAATATATATATATATATATATATATATATATATATATATATAATATATATATATATATATATCAAACTATAAGTAAAATATATTTTAGGCCAGTAAAAATTTCCTAAAAAATTTACAAATAATTTTCTAAAAATCCTAGAATTTATATTATTCCTCATTTAATTGTAATTCTAACATGCACACATATAATAGTATAATATAGATATACTCACATACATTAATTTATACTAATAAGCTAGTAGCAATAAATTTATAATTAATAAAATGTATAACAACATTAATTAATTTATAAAAGTCAATTAAAAATTATGGGGGTTTACATCAACCAACTCTCCCTCAACAAGAATACGTGCAGGCTTTTTATAGCCATCAATCACAATTGACCATAAGTTAAAATCTAGAGATTTCAAAAAGAAACTCATACGTATTTTTTAGTATATGTATTTTATACCACTCTGATACCAATTATAGGAACAAATTATCCAACTGTTACCTCACTTTACCTGTATAACCCACTTTACCTGTATAACCCACTCTGATACCAATTATAGGAACAAATTATAAAGAACAATACTCTAGAGGGGTTGAATAGAGTAGGCAGCATAAATTTATCTAATTAAAAATGTTAGCAACAAGATTACATATAATATATCACAAGTATGTAAATAAAAAGCAGAGATTAGAAAGCAAATACAAATACGGCGATGTATACTGCTTTTCCTTTTGTGAGGACTATTCCAGTCAGAAGAACTCTAGCTTTCAGTTGAATCTACTATAGAAAAATACAGCAAGTTTGAAGAACAGATGGCAACTCTAGAGGGGGGTGAATAGAGTATATAGAGATAATATCCAATTAAAAATTCAACTCTATCACAAATAAAACCAATCAGAGTAAGTGCGGAAAATAAAGAAAGAATCAAGAGAGCATACGCAGACACAGCCGATTTTAACCTGGTTTCCCTCGTGGAGGACTAGTCCAGGCCTGAGAACTCTAGCTCAGGATTAAATCCACTATTTGTGAAATAGTAGTTTACAACCCGTGCCTTTTCTTCAGAAGAGCACGTCAACTTCTTACAGAGGATCGCAGTGGCGATTTGCTTGGAATTGTCCAAGCGATTTCTTCAACTCTTGCACAAGACGCCTAACTGAGAGATGCTGAGCACTCGAGACTTAGGAAGCTTGTGGCTAGTAGATGGGAAGGGTATGGCTTATCTGAGCTTAAGAGAGAAGAGAAGAGAAGATTGGATGATTTGAAATGAGAGAATTCTAGGCCTATTTATAGGATTTTTGTAGGCAGAATTCGGCCAAAATTCGGGTAGAAAATTTCAAATATTTGGCCGTTGGACAACTAGCAACCAGCTAACCCTAAAATTAAGGCTGCTGATTTTTAGGGGACAGAGTTCGGCCCGAACTCTGTGTGGGGGCAGAGTTCGGCCCGAACTATGTCTCCAGAGCACAGAGCGGGTCTAAGTGGCCTGTGGGCAATTTTCTGGATGGTGGAGTTTGAGGATGATTGGGTAGGCTATAGGTCAAGTCTCAAGAGCTCAGCATGACACAGTTTACAATCAGTCTAGACTCAAAGAAAGTGTAAAATACAGACTCATATATAACTGAACTGTAAAGACTGAGCTGTCTTCTGACTTGAGCTTGATGTAGACGTCGTGTGTCGTATTGAATTATTACAGGTAATATTTAGTCAATGTTATCAATATTTGGTTAACTGTGACTTTGTGTCAACAATCTCCCCCATATTGATAATTGAAAAAATAATAAATGTATATTCAATATTCATACCTGGACACAGAAATGACAAAAGCAAAGCTCCCCCATAATTGGTGCCGAGCTAAACAAGATAGCTCCCCCGTAAACAATGCGTTGAACCTGTTGGCCTGATAGAGAAATTCTCCCAAAAGTACCAAAAACACATATACCATGTATACAATACACAGAATATACATATCTCTCCCCCTTTTGGCATTTAGCAATATAATAAGAAGCAGATAATAATGGGCAAACACACCAAAAAGAGAAGAAATAGCATATGAACTAACAGAACGAGCAAAAGCATATAATAATAGAACTACCAGAATCATAAGAGTCACAACTCATAACTAGAGTCACCAAACCATAAAAAGTGTACCAAGTACATAAATCCAACTAAACAACTGAAAAGTACTAGAAAGCATAAAAATAAACTACGATCAGCAGCAGCATCATCAAGTAGAAGCCATCTCCATCATGGAGCACGAGAAGGCCCAGCAGAGTCGGAGCGCCTGGGATCCACAAAAGCAGCACCCGGATCCAGGTAACGCATGACCCAAGGATCGTCAATGCGATATCCCTCACGACCGGGATCCCGCTCCATGGAAATGGGCATAGAAGGATGACGGGACATGGAATACCGAATATCATGCAGCGAGTTGCTGAGTGCACTCATCTGCAGGGTAGTACGGTAGTCCATCTGAGCCCAGCGATCGTCCTCTAAGTCGAAACGATCTCGGAGCATGGTCTGGATGGAGTCAAGGGTAGCAAGAGAAAGAGGCACATCCTGTCCAAGTGAAGGGGCGTCGGGCTCCTCATCATCAGACTGCTCAGAAGTGTCAGAAGAGGCGACGACTGCTTGAATACGTCGTGCCTTGGAAAGGAATGCAGGAGCAGGCAAGAGAGGACAATCATGAAGAGGAATAATGAAAGCACGAAGGACCATAGGAAGATATAATGAATAAACCAAGGCTCGTGGTTTCTTCCTACAGTTAATCATCCAGTCCATCATGGTACGTGGAAGATTAAAAAGAATGCGATAGTGAAGATGATACAATGCTGAGATCTCAAAATATGTGACTTCATCGGTTGAGCCGGCTTTTGGCAGAATAGTGTTGAAAATAATTCGATGAAGTTCATAGAAGTAAGGGTTGAGGTGTTTGGCCATAAGCTTGCGAGGACAAATGTTAGGGGCACATAGTTCCTCCTTGAAGCTCTCAAGGGAAGTTTCACCAACAAATTGGAATTGGCGAGCTTCCACAAGCTTATCCCAAGTATCGAGATCTTGAAGTTCAAGATACTCGACCAAACCAGAATCATCAAAAGCAATATCAATACCGGCAACCCGGGAATAGATGTGAGTCGCATCATGAGTCAAGTTGCAATAGGACATTTGTATGGCGCTACGATAAATAACAAAATTTGAAGCAACTAACTCAACTAGGCAAAGATCACGAAATATGGATTCATATTGAGAAAAGATGGTAAAATTAATAGGATGTCCCCCGAATACCGGACGAGTCCGAAAGTCGCTAAACCACTCGTTGGATGCGTCTAGCGATACAAATAATCAGTCGTCATACGTATTAGGGTCGTGGGGACGAGGTGGGTTGAACAACGGATGAGGGGGTTGTTGTTGTTCAACGGGTTGCTCAATGGGAGGAGGAGGATTCGAAGAGGAAGCACCCTCGGTTCGAGTCCTCTTCCCACGATTGGACAAGCGAGGAGCCATTGCACAAAATAGAGAAATTGAAATAGAGAAGAAGAAAGAGTTATACCTCAAATCAACAATGAACAGTGAAAGAGAATAAGAAAATACCCCTTCTCCTTGATTTTGGTGAGCAATGGAGCACTATAGAGAGAAATCTAGGGTTAGGGTTTGAGAAAAATAGTGGAGGAGAAGAAGAAAAGGTGGTAAGAAAGAGAGAGAGGGAGGAAAATCCGAATATAAGGGGAGGGTTTTCTTCGGTCGGAGTGAATCTGGACCGTAGGATCTCATTTGATCAAACGGTTGAAACCTGTCCCGATTCTGGAACAGGGGGGACCGAATTCGGCCCGAACTCTAGTAAGGACAGAGTTCGGCCCGAATTCAGGGTCTATGTCCCAGAACAAAAATCAGGCTGGAAAAAAATTGGTTAAGTATAGGAAATCAGGATAAGTTATAAAGATAACGAATTCAATAAACCGGATAGTACAAGTAGGAGAATAGCAGTATAAAATTGAAAAGTAACATGTGAGCAGATTATAAATCAAAATGTACCATATAATAAACAAGGAAATATATCTTGATTCAATAATTTGAATCTGCCATGGGTTAGCTGCAGGGGCCGGATCCCAGCTAGCGGTAGTCCTGAGGACTAGTGCACCGTGTCGCTTAGGCTTTTACGCCTTGGTGTCAGAAGGACCCTTTCGGCTTGTACCCATAGCAAGTTCATTTTAAGAGAATCTCAATATGTTTGATATTTAAGCAGGTGTATTTTAATTTATGACAGCTTCATCTAAAATTCTAAGTTCACGACAAAGGAAACTGAAGCGCTCTTCGGATAATTACTTTGTAAAGAAGTCTGCTAACTGATGATCAGTGTCAACAAATTCTAAATTAATTGTGCCATTTTGCTGATGATCACGCAAAAAGTGGTATCGAATCTCAATGTGCTTCGTACGTGAGTGACAAATGGGGTTCTTAGTAAGATTAATTGTACTAGTGTTGTCACAAAAGATAGGAATATGCATGAAAGATAAATTATAGTCTTCAAGGGTTTGCTTCATCCACAGAATCTGTGCACAACAACGCCCAGCTGCTATGTATTCAGCTTCTGTTGTGGATAGTGTGACAAAATTCTGTTTTTTGCTAAACCAAGAGACTAAAGCCTTTCCTAATAAATGGCACGTACCGCTCGTACTTTTACGGTCGACCTTGCATCCAGTAAAATCAGCATCAGAGTAACCAATAAGGTCAAATGATGTTGACTTGGGATACCATAAGCCCACTGTAACCGTACCCTTAAGGTATCTAAAGATACGCTTAACTGCGGTCATGTGCGATTCCTTAGGATTTGCTTGATATCTAGCACACAGGCAAACGCTAAATATTATATCAGGGCGACTAGCAGTAAGATAAAGTAGACTGCCTATCATACCTCGATACTTACGTTGATCTACGGGTTTGTCGCTCTCATCTGGTTCCAGTTTGGTTGAAGTAGCCATAGGAGTGCTGATTGGTTTGACATTATCAAGTTCGAATTTCTTCAGCATATCCTTTGTATACTTCGACTGACAGATGAAGGTTCCATTTATCATTTGTTTGACTTGCAGCCCAAGAAAGTAGTTGAGCTCCCCCATCATGCTCATCTCAAACTCGGTCTGCATATACTTGGCAAAATCTTGACAAAGGGTTTCATCAGTAGAACCAAAAATAATATCATCTACATATATCTGAACTAAAAGAATAGTATCCTTCAAAGACTTTATGAAAAGTGTAGTGTCAATTTTCCCTTTTGAAAAACCTTTCTCAAGCAAGAAGTTGCTTAGCCGTTCATACCAAGCTCTAGGGGCTTGTTTGAGGCCGTACAGCGCTTTCTTTAGCTTGAACACGTGGTCGGAAAATTTGTGATTTTCAAAGCCAGGGGGTTGTTTTACATAAACTTCCTCCTTAATAAAACCATTCAAGAAAGCACTTTTAACATCCATTTGAAATAATTTGAAATTTTAAAAATTTGTAAATGCACAAAGCATCCGAATGGATTCTAGTCTAGCAACAGGAGCATACGTCTCATCGTAGTCGATACCTTCCTCTTGGTTGTACCCTTGAGCTACTAGAGAGCTTTGTTGCGTGTGACTGAACCATCTTCATTTACTTTGTTTCTAAAAACCCATTTAGTACCAATGATCGAGTGATCAGCTGGTCTAGGAACTAGTTCCCATACTTGGCTCCTCTCGAATTGGTTGAGTTCTTCTTGCATAGCAGAAATCTAAAATTCATCATTGAAAGCTTCAGAAATATTTTTAGGCTCAATTTGTGAAATAAAGGCAGTGCTAGCAATAGAGTCTCTTAATGATGATCTAGTGGTTACTCCATGTGAAATCTCACCTATTACCAAATTTTCTGGATGTGAAGGCTTGAAAGAGAATTTCTTAGGCAAGCTTTCCAGAGAATTTGTTTCGGTTGTGGTGTTCATTGGAGTAGATGTTGATGGCTCAACATCATCATCAAGAGTAGCTGCTGCACTGTTATCTTCGTCAAAAGTCACATTTGTAGACTCTTCCACAATTAAAGAGCGTTTGTTAAAAACTCTATATCCCTTACTCTTGGCAGCATAGCCAAGGAAAATACCATCGTCAGCTTTGGCATCAAATTTGCCTAAGTTGTCTTTGGTGTTAAGGATAAAACATCTACATCCAAAGACTTTAAAATAAGAAACATTGGGGGTTCTTCCAAACCAAAGCTCATAGGGTGTTTTCTTCGTAATGGGACGAATAAGCACCCTATTCAAAATGTGGCATGCTGTACTAACAGCTTCTGTCCAAAAGTATTTCGGAAGTGAAAATTTATTCAACATGACTCTAGCCATATCGCCAAGAGTCCTATTCTTTCGCTCCACAACACCATTTTGTTGAGGAGTTCTTGGACAAGAAAACTCATGATCAAAACCATTAGAATCACAAAAACTTTCAAAAAGAGAATTTTTGAATTCGTCTCCATGATCACTTCGGATTCGAGTAATCATGTAGCCTTTTTCGTTTTGAACTTTCTTAACAAAAATCTTGAAAACCGAAATAGCATCACTTTTATTTGCAAGAAAGAAAACCCAAGTAAATCTTGAAAAATCATCAACAATAACAAAGACATAGAGTTTTCCGCCAAGACTGGCTACTCTACTAGGCCCAAATAAATCCATATGGAGTAATTGTAAGGGTCTAGAAGTGCTTACAGAGTTTATGGAATGAAAAGATGACTTGGTTGCCTTGTTCAACTCACATTCGGCACATACGGTGTCCTTTTTGAATGTGATATCGGGCAAGCCTCTAACTAGCTTCTTGGTTGATAGCCTGAATATATTATCCATATTGGCATGACCAAGACGCTGGTGCCATAGTAGCCGTTCATCTTTATGAGCATATAAACATCTACCTGCATTGTTAGTATTTCCAGACAAATAGAAAGTATAAATATTATCCTCTCTTACCCCTTCAAAAGCGATGTCTCCCGTTGACCTATCATAAATAAGGCATTTGTTTTGTCCAAAGTTAATGTCATATCCATGGTCAGCAAGATGACTAATGCTGAGCAGGTTATGCTTTAACTCGGTCACTAGGCAGACATCCTTTATTACGGAAGAGGGAGGATAACCAATATTACCATTACCTATAATATAACCTTTGAGGTTGTTGCCGAAGGATACATATCCTTCTCTCTTCATCGATAGTGATGCGAAAAGATTTGCGTCTCCTGTCATATGCCGCGAGCATCCACTATCGAGAATCCACTTACTCTTAGTTGAGGAGGGAAGGTCCACCTACATCAAGAGTAGATGTGACTTTTGGTACCCAATTTCTTGAGGGTCCTAAAAAGTTAGTTTTTGGAAACTATGCATATATTTTTCTATCAACTAATCTTCTAATTCTATATTGTGGTGATATGTGTCCATGCAAACCACAATAAGTACATGTAGCATTCCTATTTACATTAGAAGCATGCTGATGATGTCTGTAAGCAGTGTAATTGGCAGAAGTATGATGATTAGCATGATGATGATGATTATGTATAGAGTGCTGTGGAGTGGCATGGTGATATTGTCTATATGGAGCATGGTGATGTTGTCTATATGGAGCATGGTGATGTTGTCTATGTGGCATGACATTGTGATGTTGTCTATATGGCATGACATTGTGATGTTGTCTATATGGCATGGCACTGTGATGTTGGTTGTGTCTTTGTGCAGCATGATGATTGTATCTATGATAATTATTTCTACGTGTATGTGGTTTGTGTCCTTTGTGAAATTGTGTGTATATGAAAGCATGATTATGTGTTGTAGATGGATGATATGAATGACTAGTATGAGAAGTGTTATGCTCTGTGGGTGTCTTATGAGATTGGGTTTGAGGTTGAGCAACCTGTTTACCCAATTTAGTCTCTAATCTCTTGGAGACAGCCTACAGATCAGTAACCTTAGCATTTAAACCATAAATCTTAGTCATAGAAATCTTGTGTCTACTCTTTTCTTCAGCAAGTAATGTGTTGAGTGTTGTGATTTCTTGTGTCTGTTGCTCAATACATGTTTCAGCATCATGAAGGCTTAGTTTAAGCTTCGATACTTCATCAGTGACTTCCGTGGGTGAAGTGTCTCTAATGTTATCAAGCAATAGAGAAAGTCTTTGAATCTCGTCTTCATGACTTTTAATTTTGTCCTTGGCGTGTTTGTATTTACCAATGATCTTTTTGTGATCATCGAGTAAATCAGTAAAAGCATCGCCAAGTTCATCAAAAGAGAAGTCGTCAATAGTTTCGTTTGATACCTTATCGGATGTTGCCATTAGGCACACATTAGCCGTATCTTGAGGAGAGTCCTTTTCTTCCTCGGAGTCACTAGGTTCGCTTTTATGCCAAATGCTTGTGTTGGCATATTTCTTTGATGAAGTCTTCTTGTATGGCTTTTCATAGCGGTTGCTCTTCTTCAAGAATGGACAGTCTTTTCGGACGTGTCCAGTCTTTTTGCAACCATAGCAAGTTGGCTCTTCTTCACCATCTTCTTGTGGTTTTTTCTTTCTTCGATTGAAGCGAAGGAATTTCTTGAAGTTGCGGACCATAAGGGCTTGATCATCTTCTGAGTCATCATCATCTGTCTCTTCGGGTTCAGCCCTTCGCCGGTGAGCTTTGAGTGCGATCTCCTTAGCCTTAGGAGCAGGCTCTTCGAAGTCCTTGAGGTCAAGCTCATGAGTTATTAGCTTTCCCATCAAGGTCTCCATGGACATGGTTGTGAGATTATTTCCTTCTATGATGGCCGTCACCTTAGGGTTCTAAATCTTTGGTAGCCCCCTAAGTAGCTTGCGAATCTTCTCGTGATTTGAGTATTGCTTGCCGAGCGAAGACAGGGGGTTGATGATGTCGAGGAATCTTATGAACATTTGCGTGATCGTCTCATTTGGTTTCATCTTGAAAGCCTCGTATTCTTGCGTGAGACGGCTTATCTTTGATTCCTTGACTTGGGTAGTTCCTTCATGTGTCACTTCTAGAAGTTTCCATATTTCATGAGATGTGGTGCATGTAGATACCCTGTTGAACTCATTCCTGTCTATAGCACAGAATAAAGCATTAATAGCTCTCGCATCTAGACTTACCTGTTTTTTCTCCTCGTCAGAATATTTGTCATGTGATTTCTCAATAAGATCACCGTTGACAACTATCCTGGCGGGCTTTTTGTAACCGTCAGTGACGACAGTCCACAGGTCAAAGTCTAGAGACTTAAGATAAAAACTCATCCTTGTTTTCCAATATGTGTAGTTGGTTCCATCAAATAGGGGAGGCCTATGAGTGGACTGCCCTTCACCATGATTGGAAATCAAGGATTGTGTGGTTGCCATAGATCAGCTCTAGGATGTAAATCCTTGTAAAGAGAACAGAGCTCTGATACCAATTGAAGAACAGATGGCAACTCTAGAGGGGGGTGAATAGAGTATATAGAGATAATATCCAATTAAAAATTCAACTCTATCACAAATAAAACCAATCAGAGTAAGTGCGGAAAATAAAGAGAGAATCAAGAGAGCATACGCAGACACAGCCGATTTTAATCTGGTTTCCCTCGTGGAGGACTAGTCCAGGCCTGAGAACTCTAGCTCAGGATTAAATCCACTATTTGTGAAATAGTAGTTTACAACCCGTGCCTTTTCTTCAGAAGAGCACGTCAACTTCTTACAGAGGATCGCAGTGGCGATTTGCTTGGAATTGTCCAAGCGATTTCTTCAACTCTTGCACAAGACTCCTAACTGAGAGATGCTGAGCACTCGAGACTTTGGAAGCTTGTGGCTAGTAGATGGGAAGGGTATGGCTTATCTGAGCTTAAGAGAGAAGAGAAGAGAAGATTTGATGATTTGAAATGAGAGAATTCTAGGCCTATTTATAGGATTTTTGTAGGCAGAATTCGGCCAGAATTTGGGTAGAAAATTTTAAATATTTGGCCGTTGGACAACTAGCAACCAGCTAACCCTAAAATTAAGGCTGCTGATTTTTAGGGGACAGAGTTCGGCCCGAACTCTGTGTGGAGGCAGAGTTCGGCCCGAACTATGTCTCCAGAGCACAGAGCTGGTCTAAGTGGCCAGTGGGCAATTTTCTGGATGCTGGAGTTTGAGGATTATTGGGTAGGCTATAGGTCAAGTCTCAAGAGCTCAGCATGACACAGTTTACAATCAGTCTAGACTCAAAGAAAGTGTAAAATACAGACTCATATATAACTGAAATGTAAAGACTGAGCTGTCTTCTGACTTGAGCTTGATGTAGACGTCGTGTGTCGTATTGAATTATTACAGGTATTATTTAGTCAATGTTATCAATATTTGGTTGACTGTGACTTTATGTCAACAAAGTTTTCATACGAAGTTCTTACAACATCTACAACGCGAGCTTTGATCTGAAGTACTCGACCAACTTCAATTGTGAAGTGTCTTTATTCAATCAAGTTTCTGATTACAATCTTTCTGAAACTACTAGACCGTACCGTACAGGAAAATCGACTAGAGGATTATAACTAGCTTGAAATTTAAAAATGAAAACTTTAGAACACTTTGAAAGAAGCATATTAAGCTTAGAGAGAAGAGAGAAGAGAGGTGTGTTGAAATGAGAAAAGTTCTTCTCTATTTATAGTTTTTCTAAAGGCAAAATTCGGACAGAATTCGAACAAAATATTTTGAGAGAATCTCGACAAATAGTCATTGCATCTGTAACTGCGGGATGACCAAGTTCAAAAATAAAATGGCACCAAATGATTCGTGCAGAATTCGGACCGGACTCGGGCCGAATTCCCCTGGGTCCAAAGTATGATTTCTAAGAATTTTTGTGAATCTGATTTTGGGTTTTGTCTGTTTGAAAAGTTTTAGCAATTAGGAGCTTTTTGTAAATAGGCTATTTTCAAACATAGGGTATTTTGAAAATATTTTAGGATAGCCTATTTGACAGTACGACTCGGTGTATAGCTTATTCCTAGACTAAATAAATATGAAAATTACATTGAATATGAAATACAAACTCATGTGGCAAACCGGCTTCATTCTTCAACATAATGGTATAAGTTCTCAGCAATCGTCCAAGTAGCCCTTATATCGAGACTGGGTTAGATCAATTATTAAAATCAGGTTCCACTACCAAAATAAGTCAAATCTGTGACGTAATTAGTGATGCCTGTCAAAAATGTCACTAATATTTTGGATATTATCGATGTAAATTAAAAACGTTGCTAAATGTCACTGTTTGGGAATTATAGCGATGTTTAGTGACTACGGTAAACATATTGAAAAGTTACGTCACTGAGAAGTCGCTGAACGTCACTATATTTTGCAAACAGAGACGTTTAGTGACGCGAGTGTAATTGAGTCAGAATATTCTAAATAATTTACGACGTTTAGCGACATTTTTTCTAGACGTCGCTAAATTACGTCAAATAGGGATTCCTGGTTCACTATTTCATTTCTCCCTCTCCCAAGTTTCTATTTCCCACTCGATGTCCCGATGCCCCCCTCCGTTCCGGTCGACGCCCCCCTCCGCACTTCGGTCGACACCTCGACGCCCCCTCCGTGCTCCGGTCGACGCCTTGACGCCCCCTCCATGCTCCGTCTGACACCCCGTCGTCCATCTCCTCCTCCAGGCGACCCCCTTCCCCCTCGACGACCCCCACCACCCTCGGTACCACCACCCTCGACGGCCCTCTGCCCTCCTCTTTTTCGGCCACCATCGAGCTATTGGCCTAACGATCCCTTACCCGGCGCCCCCTACTCCGACGACTCGTCCTGTCCCCCCCCCACCCGACCCACTCCGGCTCAGGTAAACCCTAACCACCCTCCATTTCCTAAATTCAATTTAATTTGATTTAATTATAAATCTAATTTTAGTTTAATTTGGTTTAAAGATTAAAGATTAATTTGGTTTAATTCCATGGAGTAAATTAAAGATTAAATGCCATGGTTTAATGACACTGATATGGGCAGTCTTAAACTATTATTTATTTTTTAGAGGGAGAGAAGGGGAGTATCCCAGTGACCAAGTGCTGGAGAATGCAAGAACTCCATTATATCCTGGTTGTAAGGATCATTCACTGTTAGAGGTGATTACACGATTGTTGAGCATCAAGTCTGATTTTAATATGTTGCAAGAATGCTACAACTAACTGATGGAGTTGATTATAGAGATCTTGCCTGAGGGTGCAAAGTTTCCTAAAGACTTCTATAGGTCTAAGAGAATGGTGAGATCGCTTTGGATAGAATATGAGAAAATTGGTGCATATCTCAACGGGTGCTAGTTGTACTACAAAGAAGACAAGGATGAAGATGCGTGCAGATTTTATGGTGCTGATCGCTACAAGGCCAGCGGTAGAGGAAGGTCTGATGGTGGAAGGAAGCGTACCGATTAGATGCACTACTTGTCGTTGACGCCGCGGTTGCAGAGGTTGTTTATGGTAAAAGACACTGCAGAAAACATGAGTTGGCACATGCAGAAACTGATCGAAGGAGTGTTGGATCACCCATCTGATAGAGAATCATGGAAGCACTTTGATCGAGAGTGTCCAAATTTTGCTTCAGATTCGCGTAATGTCAAATTTGGGCTCTCCTCCGATAGTTTTATCCCATTCGAACTTTCGGGCTTCCAGTATTCATGTTGGCCTGTGATCGTCACTCCGTACAATCTACCGCCTTGTATGTGCATGAAGACTATATATATGTTCCTCACCGTTATTATCCCAGGTCTGAACAATCCGAAGAAGAACATCGATGTGTATTTATAGCCATTGATAAATGAATTGAATCAGCTGTGGAAAGTAGGTGCCAACACCTACGATGTTTCTAGAAAGCAAAATTTTCAGATGCGGGCAGCACTTATGTGGACCATCAACGACTTTTCGGCATATGAAATGTTATCGGGATGGGGCTTTCATGGCCGTCTTTCATGTTCGTATTGCATAGACCGCACTAATGCTTTCTATTTGAAACACGGAGGCAAACCATGCTTCTTCGATTGTCGTTGATAATTCCTGCCGAAGGATCATCCGTACCGGAGAAAGAAGAATGCTTTTCGTGTCGGCGTTATAGAAAAGGCTAATCCACCACCAAGTTGGCCCTGATACACGATATGGAAAGAGGTAAAAGATTTACCAAGAGCAATTGAAAAGCCTACTAAGGGCTATAAGTGTGACAGATTTGGTCGCACTCATAACTGGACGATGATGAGTATATTCTGGGATCTGCCATATAAGAGCACCAATCTGATTAGACATAACCTTGATGCATGCATATCGAGAAGAATCTGTTTGACAACATAATTAATAATATAATGGATGTAAATGGGAAGACGAAAGGCAATCCAAAGGCCAGGTTGTACTTGGAAGAAATATGTAGACGTCCTGCGTTGTATTTGATAGAGGAGGGGAATGGGAAGTTGAAGCGTCAAAAGGCAATTTTCTCACTAGAAAAGGAGGATAAAGTGCGATTTTGTAGGTGGATTTAAGGCCTAAAATTTCCAGAAGGGTACGTTCTGAACTTGAAAAGATGTATCGACCTCAAGGAGAACAAACTGACGGGTATGAAGAGCCACGATTATCACGTATTCATGGAGAGATTAATTTTGATTGCATTTCAGGAATTCTTACCGTGTGATGCTCCTCCTCCAGCTCAGCAGTAGTCCTAGTTAGGACTGATTGATTGTTTGTGTGTCGAGTGGTTGTTTGTGTGTATACCCATGATATTGGGTTTGAATATAATACATTTGTTTAGTCTTTGATACTTAATTGGTTGCGTGTGTGTAGACTTATTTGCGACGATATTTATTGCACTTATTTGTGTGGACATATTCTTCAGACTAGATTTGTATTTCTAATATGCAATTTCCTTCATATTTTATTTTATTATTTGTTTTAAATGTTTGTGAATTTACCGGCGTTGAGTCTTCTACCGAAGGGGTCGGCGAACCTAGGGAATTCAACGGAGAGTTGCTCTGGGTCTATTCATATTAATTGTTAATTATTAAACTGTAGGTATACCACACTAGCAGAATATGTTATTTTGTTTTTTTTTTTCTTTTTTCTGCAAATTTAGCGACGTTTAGCGACTGTTTTCGACGCTTAGCGACGCGAGAAGTAGTCGCTAAGCGTCGATGACTCCTGTAGTTTTGTGACACTTAGCGACTATAAGGATGTCGCTAAACGTCGCTAAATTTGTAGAATATTTCTGACAGTCTGCGTTGTACGAAGCAGTCATTAAACGTCGCTAATTACTCCAACTTCTACCGTCGTTTAACGACTGCAACTGTGTCGCTAAATTTTTGACTATATGTCATTAAACGTCGCAAAATTGGCGACGTATCCACGTCGCTGGAAAACGTCGCAACAACGACATTTTGCGACGTTTTCGCTGTAAGCAACTTAATGTAACACGACAGGCATAAAAATATCACAGAATATGTCACTGACAGATTTTAGCGATGTTATCCTACATATTAGCCACGTTTTATGACGTTGCTAATATGAGATATTCTGGTAGTGTTCGACTATGACCAATGGGCCAACAGCGGAGAGCTACAAAACCTCGTTGTATAGCAATGGGAGTGGGATCATATATGCATGGATTTTATAGTTGGCTTACTGAAGACTCAACAGGAAAAATAATTCGATTTAGGTGATCATAGATCGATTAACCAAGTCAGCTCACTTCATTGCAATTAAGGTGATATGGCGTATTGATCGGTTGGCCTATATTACATTGATAAAATTGTCCAATTATATGGGGTGCCAATTTTAATAGTGTCGGATAGAGATGGTCAGTTCTGGTCGTACTTTTGGAATATTTTTTTAGTCGTCAATGGGCACCAAGTTGAAATTCAGTTGGCATATCATCCACAGACTGATAGACGAACAGAAAGAATAAATCGGATCCTTGAGGATATATTGAGATTGTGCTTTATCGATCTAAAGACAAATTGGGATGCACATCTCACATTGGCAGAGTTTGCTTATAATAGTAGTCATCAAACAAGTATTCAGATGGCCGCGTATGAGGCCTTGTATGGACGAAAATGTTGATCATCTATATGCTGGGATAAGGTCGGTGAACAACAAGTGCTTGGACCGAAAATTATGGAACAAGTCGTCAAGAAGATCTGCTTGATTCGAGAGAGGCTTAGAGTTGCTCAAAGCCGACAGAAGAGTTATTCAGATGTTCATAGGGATCGTTGGAATTTGTGGTGGGCGATCATGTGTTCTTAAAAGTAACACCCACGCGAGCTGTGTTATGGTTTGGAGTCAAAAGAAAGCAGAACCCATGATTTGTTGGACCCTTTAAGATTATTGAGAGGGTGGCCTCGATAGCCTATCAACTTTCACTACCTCCGGCTTCGGCTGAAGTGCATGACGTCTTCTATGTGTCTCAACTATGAAAGTACATACATAATCCATGCCTTGTAGTGAACTTCGATCGGTTGTAGCTGAGTGTTGACCTATCTTACACTGAAGCACCTATTCAAATTTTGGACAGGAAGGAAAAAGTTTTACAGAACAGAACGGTGCCTTTAGTTCACATACTATGTCGGAATCATGCATTTGAGGAATCGATGTGAGAACTAGAGGATGAGATAAGAAAGAAATATCCTTCGATGTTTGATAATTTTAAGGTAGGACCTTTGTTTTAATTTTTGAAGAAGTAACTTTTTCTTAGTGTTATATTATGTAGTGCCCCACTCCTAGCGGTCTACTATGTAAGACTTGTGCCTTGATAAACTCAATCAAAATCGTGAATTGGGTAAACTTACTGTCGGCATAGAATCGATCACGGACGAATGCACAAGAACCCTTCCAACTGATGGAACAATTTCTCTTGAAAGGAGTCCAAGAGTTTTTGCTACTTGGTTTTGATGGATGTGTTTTCTTGATTCGTTCTCGATGATTTGATTCTTGCCTATTTTTATCGATTTTTTTTTGAATTCATTCTTGAGAATTCTGAGAGAAATGAATATAAATGGAAGAAGTATTGATCAGATGTTGGTGCCATTGCAAGCAGACGTGTAACTATAGATTGACTGCGCAAGTGTTTCTTTCCTCTCGGCAATTCTCTAATAGTTGAGTGATGGATTCTCTGTGGCGGTTTGGACACATGATAAATGAATTGATGATGCTAATGACACAAACAATAAAATATTGCTTGTTTCTATAAATAAATAAAATATTGTGAGAAATATGCATTATGATTAAATGATGTGACAATGAAATGATAGGAATATGGGGGACTGATGAGGCTCCAAATTGATGCCTGTGATAATGAATATGAATTGCTGGTACTTTTACTATTGGATTACTTACTACCATGTAAATTGTGTTACTGTTGAGTCGGTTATAAACTCGCGTGGACATGGACGTCTTGAGCACAAGATTTGAGTTAGTTTCCTTCAACTGTACTTGAGGTACTGGGACCGATTCGACCTAGGAGAAAATTTTTTGTCGTGCTTTGGTGGCACAAGGTATTGTGGGACATTCATTGAGGCTTGCAACCTGCTTTGGAATGGTGCATCGCAATACCCAGTTGGGATGTCCTTTATTGTGCAGTTTTCACCAATGACCAAGTTCAAATTCATGCTAATGATTAACTTGTGCAGGGGCGGTAAGTATTATATCATGTATTTTATGCCGGTATAATGGATCGCTAATGAGTAAACTTTATTACATATCTTATATGTTCACTGCTGCTTTGAGTTGAATGCTCATGATTTTTGAATGATGCTAGTCCCTAATAAATGGTGATATAATTTAAATGCTTGTCATTAATTTCAAAAGTGTTGGTTTAGTTAAGTGGGCTAATGGGGCTCACCAGTACATTTTCAAATATGCTGACCCCTCCTCCATAGGTACTGGGGAAGGCGCGGCGCGGCGCACATGGAAATTAAGGTTTTCGTTGCTGCTTACAAGTTTGTTGCTGAATATGGAGTTTCAAAGTATTTTGGATTCCAAGTTGCTATTTGTTTTCATTGTAATAAAGGGGCATAATGTATGGAATATAAAATTTTTTTATGACAGCCTATCAACTGTTTTTTTTTATGAAACAGAGTAAGCCAGAACGACATTTGCAGAGAATACTAGAAGAAGTTGTACCTACTGCCATTTTATCAATAAAAATGAGTTCTTTCTATACTGTGTATTTAATATTTCTTCTATGTGGTTGTGTTTCAATATTTCAAAATGACACAAATGTGCACATTCTTTCCTTGTACAAGTGCAACCCACTACAAGAAAAATACCCTATTATAATGCTTGAAAAGAAGCTATTACAACGGTTCGTATATAAGTGTTACAGAATTTCAACAACAACACATAATATGATGGTTCTGAAGAGTTTTTAGCCTATTATAACTATTATAGCATTAAATGTTATATATTATTCACACATATGTAACGTTGTTACACACAAATGTTATAAAAAGTGGTAAAAAAATCGTACGTTCGCCCGAACGCCCACTCAAACCCGACCCCCGAAATCAAAACCCTCATTCCCTTTTTTCTTTCCCCTTTCTCTCTCTTTCTCTCTCTCTCTCCCATTTTCCTTCTCATCTCCTCCTCTCATCTTTCCCTTCTACCACTCTTACCACCGCCACCAGACCCAAAATCCTAACCCTAATATTTTAGGGGTTTTAAGGGAGAAAAAAAGGAAGGAGAATGCTCCGATCCGATGTCCCACTAGACCCTAACCCTAACCCTAATTTTGATTTTTTTCATCTGATGTCTACGGTGAGGAAGGGGAAGGTGAGCCTCTCTGACATGATTGACCAGACCACTATCTTCGCCAAGCTCGAGAAGCTCGCCAACATCATTGATGCCTCCTCCTCTACCGCTAATAGCTTTTTCAAACCGTTGGAACGTGGAACGGGCATCCCTACTCAGAGCAGGTGTAACTCTTCTATTTCTCTTCTGACCTTATTCTCGATCTAGTTGATGTAGATTATTCAAATCTGTATGATTTTATCTTTATTCATCAGTTTCCCCATGAATCCATGGGATTTTTGTGCGACTCTCCTCGATCGATTTTGCATTTTGAGGTCGATATCGGTTGGGTTTGGGTTTAGGAGGACGATTTGGGAATTATCGTTATTGTGTAGAATAGGTTAGGGTTTCGCTTAGATATTCTCAAAAAACATCTCATTGTCTTTATTATTTTCCATAAAAAATTTTCTTAACCATAAATTTGGTTAGGGTTTGGAAGAGAATATGAGAAATTTAAGGATTGTTTGTAGGTTAGTTTAGGGTTTCCATCTGTTGTTATTGAAAATTTCTAATTGTTTCAATTTGAATAGAAGCAATAGCTTACTTTTCCTAAGATAAAGAAAAGCTCAATTGTAGGAGCCAAGTATTATCACATTAAAAAGAAGACATTTGTTATTTTAAAGGAAATTGCTGAACACCTTTTGAAATTTGTACGTGCAAATTTATAATCTTTGGTGGCTTTTGCTTCCTTAGTATCTTAGTACATATTTATCACATGGGTATTTTAATGTTAGAGTTTCAAGAACTTGGAATATTTATAATTTTGTGGAAGTATGAATCGGAAGGTTCCTTGATTTAGTTATAGGAAACAAGAATGATGTATATTCTTGGAGCATTGTATTTGCAGCAAACGACTATACTTGTGAGAATTTTTGTTTCATTTGTAGCGTATGTAGGTTAAAATCAATTCCCAAAGGAATGCTTCAAGAGATTTGGTTCCACATCATACCTTGACAGGTCAGTCTGTATAGAGGTACATGAAGCCTGGTAAGGTTGGATATGTGGTGATGTCGGTCCTGTTATGTCTAATGGCTTGAGGTCCAAACTTGTAACATTGTCTGGTTGTTGGCGTTCACCGCAATGACTCCTGGCTAGTGATAGAAGCGGATGGAACCATCCTGTGTAGCCAAGTCTCCAAATGGATCGTACTACACCAATGACAGGAAAAACATAAATAAGTCGTTATAAATGTATGGAGATGCAATAAAAGTGGCATTCACTGGATCACTATAGAAGTTACAAGAGGCTAAAGTATATATGCATGCCAGCATTACTGCAAGAGGATTCGATACAACATGACATACGTGCTATTATTCCTAAAAGTTTGTAATTGTTCTATCAAAACTCATAATAGATCCACAACAGCCCATGTATATAGTTTACCATCTTTTGCTTTCTTTGGTGGTTGTACCTTGTCACCCTTAAGAATATTTGGGCACCATTTCTATAGAAAATAGAAACGTAACTTAATTTCTTACTTGTCAATGATTTTCCAACATACTAGAGTTGAAAAAGCTAATGCACAAAATAAATTTGTACCTTTGTTGTCGCTTGCATTCTTTCAACATAGGCATTCATAAATGGATCCATTGAACCACTCAGAGCAATAACTTATTACTAGTACAGATTAAATTCAGTGATGTCGTGGAATAATTAAACTTGGATAAAGCATGCACGAATATACAAGATACCTTATAGTGAAACCTTGTATAAAGTAGGAGCATGTATACATACACGTTTAGTGAAAGTCTTATGGTATTGATATTGCTTATCAACATAGTTACACTCTTCGGCTATATATATACACCCAGCCAAATAAGACAATCCTTTACATGCTTAATGCCTTCTTAATGCTCATAAAAGAAATCAAAGTATATTACAGTGAGTCCACACGGGTATAGTCATATAGGCAATCTATTTTAGATTGTAGTGGTCAGCTTATTTATTAGCATTCCTACGTTTGAGCTGCCAGAAATTTGATTCAATTTACGAGCTCAGAGGTATTATAGTACTTCTCCAAAAGGATCATATTATACCACTTACGTAGAGAGTCTGCTTGTATGACTCGCAGCGATTTTGACATGTCTTGAACAAATACTAACTTGTCGATATGGTATGATACTGACATTGTAGGTCACTTTTTTTTGGTAAGTATGCAAAAATATGATACATATTTGGACATAATTTTGTATCTATATGTTGTTTTTGTTATTTAAATGAAATAACATTCAAGATTGCTAAATCGTTCATCCACAGTAGATCTATTATTTATTTACTTACCTTTAAACAAAGTACAACCACAGTAAATAGTTTTGAAGGGAATATTATTAATATCGATGAATGTTATGAAATTATATATATACAACTTCGACAAATGATAATGTTGTAATGGTTATAGTATGTCGATTAACATTGTCGATCTTTCACACAACCGAATCATTGAAAAAAAAATTTTGGTTGTACTGACTGGGAAAGAGACCCTAACACATTGGTAGTGGTCAATATCAGCCGGTATCGGAACGGGACATGCCAAAACTGATACGGCCAATATGTATCGGTATCACTGCGAACTATGATATCTAGATGCTAATAATTTGCACTTATTTCATGTACATAGCTCCTCTTTAACGTGCTTAATGTCTTTATTCTCAGTACTTTATGTCATAACCTTGTAGGGTACCTTTTTATCATGTTTTCAGGCGAATGATGCACAACTCAACACAATGGTTGCAGAGCATGTAAGCCTATCTTGGTCAACAAATGACCTCTTGTATTCTTTGTCATTCTAGGTCATAGGCAATGTCCAGATGCAAGAGTATGTATTTAAAGCACTCAATTTCATAATTTTCTGTAACCATGAACAACTGAATTTGTGACTTAACTTATATGCTAGTGTCTTCACTGTTATCCCATTCTGCAAAGTATCAAAAATTTCATAACACCTAAATATTTGTTATGACATGCTTTTCAACTTTTTACAGGTTGAGCCACGTACTGGTATAGACATAGTTTATCTCAGAAGACAATCACCAGCTCCATGAAAATTCCTTGTCCATTGAAAAGTATGTCTGTAGGAAGTATCATGTATTATTTGTTTTTCTATCATATACATAAAACCATTCTGCAATGTTGCAAGTTTCCTTTTGCTTTAGTACATGTTAATTTTTGATCTCATGATATATCAGGTTGTGCCAAGAATGCCAAACGTTGATTGAGAATCATGACCAAATAAAAATTCTTAGCAATGCAAGGAACAATTTGAACACAACCCCAAAGGCTGGTTGGACTAACTATAGACATGCAATGCATGGCCATGCTATTTTTCGGTTAATGTATTAAAGAATAAAAAATTTATACTTAATTTTGTGGTAGTATTTTTGGTTTTTTCCTCATAAACAAGAGCATACCAATCAGTTAATAAAGAAAAGGAAAACACCTGCAAGTTATTTTGTGCACTACTAAAATCTGCTCTATTAGCGACGTAATTTAGCGACGGAATAAAATAATGTCGCTAAATATTGAATATAGCGACTCCTTTTGATAGACATCGCAAAACGTCGCTGAATAGCGACATTCCGCGACATGAGATAAAGTACGTCGCTGAATAGCGATGTTCAACGACGTAACTTAAGTTATGTCGCTACATAGCGACGTTCAGCGACGTCAAAAGCAGACGTCGCTAACGTTTTAATATATCCCATTCAAAACTTTTATTTCCCCTTCTCTCTCTCTCAAAAATGTTCTCCCAAAAGTTTTCCTCCGACGACAGCAGCCTCCTCCTCCGACGAAGCCCCCCTCCTCGCTGCCTCACTCCGACGACGAAGCCTCCCTCCTCGCCGCCTCCCTCCTTCGACCGAGCCATCGTCTTCAGGTAAACCCTAACCCTAGCCCTAGCTATCTAGACACAGACACGGACACAAATGTGGGCACAGACAAAGACGTCATCCCAGCCTTATATTTATAACCCTCCCTCTTTCTCGCACCCACTTCCCTTTTCCTCCCCCTACCCGCCGCCGCCGCCGCCTCACCCTTCCGTCGGCAAATATTTCATGGGCCACGTTCTCTCGAGAAGCACCCACTACCTGCCGCATCACCAGGGCTACGGCATAGTTGAACTAGGTTGTGAACACTTGGTAGTGTTATTTTGTGGAGAAATAACCATTTTGATGCATTTTGTTTGCAACGTGTATGGTTTGATAGTGAGCTTGTAGCAAATAGAAAAGTTGGTGCTTCTCTATATTATTGTAACCCTAATTTCACCAGAATTTTGGGTATGATAGTAAAGTTGCACAAAGCTAGCTAGAACTCTTGCTCTTTCTGTACAAATTAGGCAGCTTTAGATTTAGACCAGTTCTTCTTTCAAGCAATGTTGGGGCAATAGGAGTAATGTCTAGAGAATGAAGTGAAAACTTTAATCTGACTTCAAAATGTTTTTGTTTGGTTTTAGTCTCTCAATAGCATGAGCTAGCTGTAAAAGCAAACGGATTAGAGCTTGGGGTTAGTAGCAAGCACTTTAATCTATGGCTGAAAAAAAGCTTGCCGAGTAAGTGTTTGATTGCTGCTGCAAACAGCAATTAAACACTTACTCGGGTTGTGTGTGTAGAGGTAGAGGTAGAAGGGACTTGTGCACAATAATGTGTGTGTGTGTAGAGGTAGAGGGGACTTGACCGAGCCCTAGGTTACAGTATGGAAAGTAGAGAGAGCTCGGGTTGCGTGTGTAGAGGTGGAGGTAGAGGTAAAGGGGACTTGTGCACAATTATGTGTGTGTGTGTAGAGGTAGAGGTAGAGGTAGAGGGGACTTGCCCTAGCTAGCCCTAGGTTACAGTATGGGAAGTAGGGAGAGCTCGGGTTGTGTGTGTAGAGGTAGAGGGATGGATACACAAGGTATCACTTCTATTTTCAGGCCTTGTTCAGTAGAGAGCACAAGTGTGTGTGCAAGGTCTGTGCATGGGACAGCATTCCAGGAAATAGGGAGTTGATACTTGGCATCATAGGTAATAGGTTGTGTTGATGTATAGTGTAAGGTAATAGGTAAAGTATATTATTGGAAAATTAAGTAGTTAAGATAATAGTGTTAGTTAAGTTATTGATGAGTATAAGATACTATAATAGATAGTATACGATAAGGTAATAATAGAGTGAGTATTACCTACCAGTAGCTAAGGTATGGGTTATTACCTTAGTCTAAGGATTGGATATTAGGTAAGTGTCAAGCTACCTATGGGTTACATACCCCCATGTAGCAATATATATGAGATACAATTTCATTTTTCAGGTTATCCAACAGAAATATTTACTCAAATTATGAAGATACACTACTCATTATAATAAATACTTAGAGTGCAAAAAAACACACATACACATATTATTAAGTGAGATACAAGGTAGAAAAGGATACGAGGATATATAGATAATAGGTTAAGTGGTGATTTCTTAATGCAAGTATGGTAGGATTTTGGAACTTAGATATCAAGTTATAATACTAGTGTAGATATTTATGATACTAATTTGTGCCTATTGGATAATTGTATGTCCATCTCTGCAGAATTATTTCCAAATGGATATGAATTACTACTTGCGGTGTCGTTCATGGATGTACAATCGTCGTCCAGATGATATGTACGGTGTACGGGATGAATATATAGCAGGAGTAGAGCAGTTCCTGTAGTTTGCCAAGGCGTTCCCTCAGTACATGGACGCCACCAAAATTAAGTGTCCGTGTGTGAAATATCATAACGTGAAATATTATTCAGAAGTGAAAGTGACATATCATTTGTACTCGAGGGGTTTCATGCCTAATTACTATCAGTGGACCGTACACGGAGAACTTGTGTCTTTAGCATCAGAGCCAGAGCCTTATGTTGAGCCGTATATGCATGCGGGACCTAATTTTGTCTCAGATAATCATGCATTCGACGACGGGTACGTGAACATGGCTTTCGATGCTGCAGGGCCTAGTTTCGTTCATGATGCAGCTGAGGAGGCACCCAATGTCGATGCTGCAAAGTTCATGGAGTTGCTGGAGAATGCAAGGACTCCATTGTATCCTAGTTGTGAGGATCATTCACCGTTGGAGGTGGTTACAAGACTGTTGAGCATTAAGTCAGATTTTAACATGTCGTAAGAATGATACAACCGAGTGTTGGAGTTGATTATAGAGATCTTGCCGGCGGGTGCTAAGTTACCTAAAGACTTCTACCGGTCTAAGAGGATGGTGAGATCGCTCTGGATGGGATACGAGAAAATCAATTCTTGTCGCAATGGGTGCATGCTGTACTACAAAGACGACAATGATGCAGATGTGTACAGATTTTATGGGGTTGATCGCTATAAGACAACTAGTAAAGGAAGGTATACCGGTGCAATAACACCGATCGATTCAATACACTACTTGCCTTTAATGTCGCGGTTGCAAAGATTATTTATTGTGAAAGAGACGGCCAAAAATATGAGTTGGCACACGCAAGAACAGATTGAAGGAGTGTTGGATCACCCATCCGATGGAGAAGCGTGGAAGCACATTGATCGAGTGTATCCTGATTTTGCTTCAGATCCGTGTAATGTCAGGTTGGGGCCATCTTCTGACGGTTTTACTCCTTTTGGTCTTTTGGGATCCCAGTATTCGTACTGGTCTGTGATTTTCACTCCGTATAACCTACCGTCTTAGATGTGCATGAAGACTCTATACATGTTTCTAACCGTTAAAATTCCTGGTTCGAACAATCCCAAGAGGAATATTGATGTGTACTTACAGCCTTTGATAGATGAGTTGAATCAGTTATGAGAAGTAGGCGCTAACACATACGATGTTTCCAGGAAGCAGAATTTTTAGATGAAGGCAACCCTTATGTGGACCATCAATGACTTTTCGACCTATGGAATGTTATCTGGATGGAGCACTCATTGCCATCTCTCATGTCTATATTGCATAGACCATACTAAGGCTTTTCGCTTGAAATACGGAGGAAAACCGTGCTTCTTTGATTGTCATCGACAATTTCTGCCAAAAGATCATCCGTTCAGAAGGAACAAGAATGTAATCCGTGCCGGCGTTGTAGAGAAGGGTGATCCACCACCAAGGCGGTGCGGAGCCACGATATGGGAGGAGGTTATTGATTTTCCAAGTGCTATTGAAGATCCTACAATTGGTTACAAGTGCGATGGATTTGGTTGAGATCATAACTGGACAAAGAAGAGCATATTCTGGGATCTGCCATATTGGAGTACCAATATGATCAAACATAATCTTGATGTCATGTATATTGAGAAGAATATGTTTGATAACATAATTAATACTATGATAGAAGTACAGAAAAAATGAAAGACAATCCCAAAGCCAGGTTGGACTTAGAAGAAATATGCAAACGTCCTGTATTGCATTTGATAGAGGAGAATGAAAAGGAGTTCCTGCTGAAGTCAATTTTCTCACTGGACAAGGAGGATAAAGTGAGACTTTGTCGGTAGATCCAGGGCCTAATATTTCCAGACGGATATGTGTCAAATCTGAGAAGATTTGTCGATCCGAAGAAAAACAAATTGACGGGTATGAAGAGCCACGATTGTCACATATTCATGGAGAGGTTAATTCCGATTGCATTTTGGGAACTCTTATCGTAGGCAGCTTAGGATCCATTAATGGAGCTTAGCATATTCTTTAGGGATCTTTGTTCTAAAAAATTGCTCGTTGATCGTCTAGAAAAGCAAGAGAAGGACATTGCGATAATACTGTGCAAGCTAGAGGGGGTATTTTCTCCTGGATTTTTCGACTCTATGGAGCATTTACCGATTCATCTTTCCTATGAGACACATGTTGGTGGACCTGTTGAATATCGATGGATGTACCCGTTCGAGCGACATTTGAATCACCTAAAAAGAAAGGTAAAAAATAAGGCACGGGTCGAGGGTTCTATTTGTGAAGCCTATGTTCTCGAGGAGATTACAAACTTTTGTTCGATGTATTTCAAGCCTCATGTTGTAACTAATAGAACGAGAGCTTCCAGAAATGACGACGAAGATCATAAATGTAATGGTACAATACTGAAGGTATTCAATGCTCCAGGAAAGCCATCGGGTAAAATAAAGAAGAGATATCTGAACGATGATGAGCTAAGGGCTGCTCAGGTGTATGTATTACTCAACTGTGATGAGCATAAAGTAGAGAAGCTAGAGGGGTAAGTAATTAATGCGTCTACTTTATTTTAATAGTATTGATATTATACTATTACATTAATTGAACGATGTTGTTTTCAGCATATTTAATGATGATGTGAGGTCAGGTAGGCCACACATAACAGAAGAAGAACTAGAACAAGAAATGAGGCATTATTTCCCATCATGGTAGAGTGCATATGTAAGACTTGAGAACTCTGTAATTACCTTTCTGTATATGCAATTGAGAATGAGCTTAATTTCTTTTTTCGTGGTATTTAGGTCGATCGTCCATACGCAAGACTTGAGAATGAGTCTATTAGAACGCAGCTAAGGGACCAATTTATGCTGCAAAAATATGGCCAAGTTACTGTGTGAATGGGTTTAGGTTCAAGTCAACAACTTGCCCGATCAGAGACAACTTTGTGGATCTCGATTCCACCAAAAATAGTTATTTGTGTATCAGATCTTCGAACTACAAAGATGTTGATGCGGGCAACGATTTCTATGGCATCCTACGGAAGATTGTGGAGCTGACATATAGTTATAGAATAGAGCCTGCTAAGATTGTGTTATTCAGGTGTGATTGGTTCGATCTGATTAAAGGTCAAGGTTGGAAAGTAGACAAGCACGGTCTTGTGGATATAAACTATCGGCGTCGATATCAAGCCTATGAACCATTTGTTCTATCAAGTCAGGCTCAGCTCGTATACTTCACAAGTTATCCTAAACGGGGAACAACAAGGTCGGACTGGTGGGCAGTATGTGTTTGCCATTAAAATCTTTTGATTGTAATTTCAATTACAAACAAAACAGCGTTACAATGTAGGACTTAGATGTAGTCCTTGGAGTACACTTTTGTTTATCTGGGTCCTTGTGTCGATGGAGCGAGTGGTAATACGTTGACTCCGTTGACGATCTGACGACGGTTCTCGATTTTCTGAAGGTCTGAGTTGCTCTGGATGCTGGAGCTTGCGGAAAGGAAGCAGACATTGAGTGTCTGTATATGTCTCTCTCTTTCTATATGTGTGTTCGTAGTTCTGTGTATGTAGAAGAAGGAGATGATCCTTCTATTTATAAGCAGCAGGTTGGGCTGCTCATGCACGCATTTGTAGGATGTGCCTGTACATGGGGATGCTACGTGGTTGAAGCTGTGGGATGTGCACAAATGATGCACCATCATTTGTGGGTTGAATCCTTCATGCTGTATTTGTGAGTTGGCACGTAGCAGGGAAGAGGATCTTTCCGTTACTAAGATCTTGGGTGATTAGTACCCCTTTATAGGCTGAATTGAGTCAAAGGACACGTGGCGCGTGTCTGTAGCTTAAAGATCTCGAATTTGTGGAGGGTAATCTGATAGAATGCACCTGGGATTAGGCGCATGAGAAGACTTTGGCTCACAACATTCAGGAGTTACGAATCAGTCTGGGCGCACGACCTTTGAGGCGCATGCGAGGCTTCAGTAGCGACTTGACCTCTGTCTTCAGGGATCAGAGGAAGGTCTGAGGCACATGGCCCTTGAAGCGCATACAGAGATTTGGGCGCATGGCTGCGGAGGCGCATGCGAATGGTTGGGCGATCACGTAGGTTGTAACCGTCGGAGGAAAGTAATGATGATGCTGATGTCAGCGACACTTTATTTTCTGCAAAAGCTGCCAACTGTTCCGGCCTCGGGGGACGTGCTGCCAACTCTGTCACTTTGGTATTAATTGCTTGGTGGGGTGATGAGCCGAAGTGGGTGCATCAATTTGTACTCCACTGGGCGTATGCGTCCATGTTGATTAGGACACATGGATCTGTGCTTTGTTGGACGCATCCATACAGGGCGCTTGGTACAATGGGCGTGTCTGTACGATGTGCGATATCTGATCGGCGCATCCGTTTGCATGATGCGTCTTTATTGGTTCGACTGTTGCGTTCTTCGAGTGCTTTAAATAGCCGTTTTGACTTGGCTGAATTCGAAGCGTCAGGTTCATCACCACAAATGCAAATTCATTGCATGGGATTCGGAGGGCCCACCACTTGGCGCATGGGTTTGATTTGCGTGGCCTATAAATAGCAACAAGGAGAGAGTTTGCTTCTAGTTCTCTCATGTCTTCCCGAATGAACTTATTTGCTCGAGTACATTCTGTTGTCAAGATGCTCCTGAGGGTGAAGATGCGACGAGTTGTCTTTGTTCATGCACTTGAAGGTGACTGATACATCTAAAAGTCGGAATCGCAGGCTTCTGAGGCAGGCGGAAGGTGCTTGTTACATCCAAAGATCGGGATGCTCGAGCCTCGTCTTCGTTATTTCGAAAAAGTCGCAGATCGGAATTGTGGTGCCCCCATCTTCCTTGGGCTTTGGAGAGCTCTTCCTCCAGCTAGAGTGGGGTGTTGCCCACTCTGGTTGTTCTGAAAGCTGCTCCTTTAGCCGAAGAACTTGAAGTGGAGCGCATATGCTGAGACTTCATGATGCGTATAACTGAGATGCTGAAGAGACGTGCCTAACTGAGACGCTGAAGAGACGCGCCTAACTGAGACGCTGAAGAGACGTGCCTAACTGAGACGCTGAAGAGACGCGCCTAACTGAGATGCTGAAGGAACGCGCCTAACTGAGACGCTAAAATGATGCGCCTGGATGATGATGCACCTGGCGGGAGGTGCATGACAGTTTTCTGCGCTTGGCTGTAGTCTTAGTATCTTTTTTTCGTAAAAATTCTCCTTTGTAAAGCCTTTTTAGACAAGTAATAGACTTTTATATGAAATAAAAAATCTTTCTTTGATGTCTATACTTTTGCTGTTCTTTGTTGTACCAAGTACTTTATTAGAGCTCCCTGGCGCATGTAGTGTTAAGCCCATAGAAATTATAGCCTGTAGGTGCGCCTGAAATTCCATGCTTCTACAAGACCCCCTTCAAAATTTTTAAAACTTTTCGTCGAGTTTTGGAATACTTTGAATAAGAAGCATGGTGTTGACTTCAATGGGGCGCATGACTGTTCGGGATGCATGATTGCTCCGCGCATCTGTGATGAGGCGCATGCTCCTCTTCAGTTTTAAATGCAAATGATAACGCTTCGTAATAAACAAAAAGATTAATAATGATCTTTTTGTATATCTACTGTTATCATTTTGTAGAACCTCAGGCGGCGGTTGACGTCACCCTTCATCGGTTCATGCGTGTGACCAAGCCTATAAATAGGCATCTGATGGAGAGAGAGTTCTTCCTCTCTTTGCTTTCTTCTTCTTTAGAGTTCTTCTTCCAAAACCCTAACTTTTTTTACGAAATGGTTCCCAAGACTCCACGTAGTGGTGCTGGCCGAGGACAAGGCCGGGGTAAGGAGCCGATGGAGTTCAATGAGGAGGACGCTCCTGTCGTCACTGTGACTCCCGCCGTTGTTCGACCCGCTGTGACAGGTGGGTGTCTTCTGAGTTTGGGGCATAGGGATGAGTTGCGTCCTATTGCTGTGCCCTAACTCCTTATTGCCGACGCGTATGGACTTCTGTCCTGATGATGCGCTTAGGCTCTTCCGCTGACACGCATGGGTTTAGACCCTGATTATGCGCCAAGGCTTCGCTGCTGACGCGCATGGGCTTGGGCCCTGATTATGCGCCGAAGCTTCACTGCTGACGCGCATGGGCTTGGACCCTGATTATGCGCCGAACCTTCACTGCTGACGCGTATGGGCTTGGACCCTGATTATGCGCCGAAGCTTCACTGCTGATGTGCATGGGTTTAGCCCCGATTATGTGCCAGGCTGCTGATGCGCCCCAAATGTTTTGTTTTTTGAAGCCTCTAACTTTCTTCTTGCTGCCTGTATTTTGTTTTTGCTGTGTCAGTATCAATGACTATCCCTTTGCTGAACGAAGTCCTTTTGGATGCTTAGCTTTGTCAAATGGGGGTTGACTTCAACGAAGAAGTCATTAACCTAGCGAAGGCTGCTATCATGATGGATCAGCCTCCTGAGAGGATGTTGCAAATCTGGGACCAGTCGCCTGTTTTTCTCTAAAGTATGATGGAGAGCAGAAAATTGAAATTGCTGAGTTCGAGAATATGATTTTCTTGAAATCGGCCTTTCTGTTTGGTGACAGCTTGATCTCCATTGAGGCAAAGATACTGAAGATCAAGGAAGACTGGTTCTTCACAGCGAAGGGCGTGGCCCAGTACATGCGGCAGTCTGAGCGTCAATTGCCACTGACAGCTTTCTACCGCTTGGCCTCCAATAGGAGGATGCCATGGGAACTTACTCTTTCTCAAGGAGGGGCAGTGGAGGGTATCCTTCGTATTGATATTACTATGAATCAAAGAGATACCTTGGCCTCCTCGCGAGCCGGGACCTCGTACCATTGTCGAACTTTGTGCCCTAGGTGCATTTATAGTAATGTTCCCCTGGACGCTTTCGCCATTGATGATTTGACCTTTGCTAGCCGGATGCTAACATCGAATGTTATGTATCCGAAATGAGATTGAGGGTTGAGGGCTGGTGTCACCACGTGTCAAAGTGGAACGAGCTGACCCTTTGGGTCTAGACGAAGTTCAAAACTGAGCTGAAAGCGATTGCGCTGACCGCTGCTCTTCGTGCAACCCAAGCAGGTGTCGACCTTAATCGACATATGTTTCTTGCCCTCCTGGAGATGTTCAACACCCAGACTGGCACCTTTTTTACTCCGGTAGGGGAGTTGGGATTGGCCCTCCATGAGATGTACGGGATATCCAAGCTTTCTTGGGGCTTGGAGCCAAATGAGGAATATTTCCCGACAAATAAAGAGATTCTGGTTCTGGAAGACAAGGACCCAGAAATGGTAGCTATTTTCAAGAAGGTGGCAAGCCACCATTATATGATGCAACGAAGGGAGAGGGGCGGGTCACAGCCCCATGTGACTGTTGGAGAGATTATGTCTTCAAGCAGGACTTGACGGACCCCTCTAAGATTCGGTTTGTGACTCCGCAAGGACTGAGTCACACGGAGATGACCTCCGACATGAGCCGAATGGGTGAGAAGACTCCTCATTCAAACGAGAGTGGTGCCGACGTATATAGTTGTTTCTGGCATTGTGTGCACCGAATGTCTTCCAAGGCAGTGTTGACTGCATACTTGATGATATAGCTCTGGGACTATGTGTTCTCGGGCGAACCTAGATCCGTAGAGAGAGTGAGCAGGAACCTCATTTTGCCAGCAGTAAAATTGGTTTTTGGTCGTCCTCTGGCACTCCTTCCTGCGATGGTGTGTAACCTGTTGCGAGGTTTGAGAGATTTTGCCAACGATGTGGTCCACGAGAGGGGCAAGAAAGACAACTTTCCCCGAGCTGTGCTACCATTCCATTATTTGATGGGATGGTTGATTCTGCATCATCCAAACATGATGAGCCCAGGTCCTGAAGAGGATCATGTTGAAGGTGACGCCTTTATCCGTCGCTTCTATAAGAGGAAGTGGTTGCACACTGGTGTCCCCATCTGTAGGAAGGTTTTATCTTATCTTCAAGGATGGGAGTCACCAAGGTCAGTCCCGTCTTCACAGATTTCGAGGCTGACCAAGAACTGGAAGACTTTGGTGAAGATGCGATCGCCCTGCCGATATGGGGGTTTCACTGGTTGCAGAGTATTCCACCGTCCCATTTGGTCTATTGCAACAAAAATAAGTGCTATCTGGAGTCGTATTTACCGAGCCGGTTCGTTCGCCAGTTTGGTTACACCCAGCTGATGTTAAGGAACCCCAGTAACAGTCTGGGGTTTATCGGGAGTTTACTAGATGGAGCCCGGGGTTGGCAATATTACAATGCCGGATGCACTGGAGTTCGTTTTACTACTCTAGTTCACAACCCTCGGCCGTAAATCTTGTATTCGACTGTGAAGCTGTATTATGTCATGAACACCATGTCCCCAGATTATGACAGAGAGACCAGTTTCATTATTGGCACTCAGTTAGAGGCAATGAAAAACATGCTGGCGACGGCCCAGTCATATTGTCCACCAGAGGTTGCAGGCTATCGGACAGCTGCTGCAACATCAACGAGGGTACTCAAGATGAGCCATCAGCTTGGAAGAGGTGCGCTGACGAGGAGGCCGGTTCGCCTGTGCCAAAGAGATCGAGGAAAGAGACGACTCCGAAGGTGGGAGCTCCGGGGGTGCCACCTATAGTACCAACGGAATCAGCTCCCACTGAGGTAAATACGTCTTACATAGTCTGATTTATTCTTTGATTTCTGCGACTTATGTCTTCCTTTCTCTCTTAGAAGGTGCCGAAGAAGAAATCTCGGGTTTCGAAACCTTGTATTAGTAGGCCGAAGAAGGTGGCGAGCTCTTCCAACGAACATATTCCTCCGATTATAGCATCTCCCAGGGAAGGGAGCGCTAATGACGTCGCTTCTGTAGAGGTTTCGCTATCTCCAGAATACGTTGGAAGGGAATCTGAAGATGTAGTTGCACCTCAGGTTGCTAAGGTCTCTCGGTCGATCTCTCAGGAGGGTGGCGTGGAGCCTCGACCGAAAATAGAACTATCCATTGAGGGGGTGCCTGGAAGCATCGAGGCCTCAAGGGAAGTTGTAGGAAAAGTCCTTCCAGACGAGGAGGAAGTATGGAGCTCGTCTTCTTCTGACGATGGCTCGCAAGAAGATGTTGACCAAGCTACCAGAGAGATCGCGTCCAGTGGAGACGTCTCTGACAAGGATTTGTCGACTGGGCTTCTTCCCGGTTGTGGTACTGAGGCGCTGGTCACACATGAGGCCTCGTGACCGAGCCCTACCCCTGCCACGGAAGTAGAGGTTGATGTGGTAGGGTCGATGTCACAGCTGAGCCCTACACCCGTCCCTGTAGGGTGAGTTGATGTGGGTGATGAGATTCATTTTTCGAGCTTGGCCCCGAGGGAGGTTGAATTTTCAGGGGTGGATCCTGTCGCTTTGAATGAGAGGGAGAGCCACCCTGCCCCGGACGGGGATAATATCGTCAACCCGGATGTCGGGGGACCATCCGTCATTGGCTCCGACAAGGGCAAGGGCCCTGTTATAGATGACACTCCTCCTGCTTCTTCAACTTAGGGGGCGATATCGACGCCCCATCTGGCTCCTCCCGTCCACTTGGCCCCTCGGGCTAGTGATGAAGTGGAAGTCCCTAACGAGAGAGGGTCCGCTGAGGTTGAGGTTGCAGCCTCGTAGATTGAGGTCGATGGGTCTTCTTCAGGTCTACCGTCCAGAGTAGCTCCTCCAACTCCTGCTATGACACCTCAGGTATTGGGGGATGCGGATGAGCACGTGAAGTTTGTTGTTGAGGCAGTGTACAAGATGCTGCAGAGAGGCATATCAATGGTGATGGATGCAAATAGGAGTTTTACGACGGTGAAAGCCATGGCGCTCCCTTATATTGGTCTGATACATTCTCACCAGGGCTACGATCATACGGCCAAGATTCTGGAGCCGTCGGTGGCCGAGCTCGACCAGTTTTTTTTCGAGCTTCAGTGTATCCGACGAAATAACTTTTCTGCTCTGATAGAAGCAGAAAAGAAGAAATTGATAGCTGAAGTCGAGTCGTCGTATCAGGTCACGGTGGCTATCTGGGGCCGTGAGGTGGCCGCAGCTGAGGCTGCGATGGAGAGGCTATCTCAATTCACGCAGGAAAAGGTAGAGTTACGGGCGTCGTTGGAAGCTAGCATAGCGGAGGTCACTGCCAAGATTCGCCATCTTGAAGACCAGCGAGCCCAACTCTTATTAGATGCTGAGCGAGTCCAAGCTGAACATGTAGCATCTAAGGAGGAAGAAGCAGCTTTTACCCGCCAGGTTCTTTCCCTGACCCACCAGAGGCAACAGCTAGACGAGAAGTATGAGAATGACGCTACCCCTGAAGCTGTAGACGTGATGCATCAAGAAGCTGAACGCTAGGTCTTGGCGACCGCAGAGACTCGGGCGGAAGACTTGAAGCATCGGATTGAAGAGATTTCTACCAATCCCAATGATGCTTAGGGATTGTAGTCTCTCTTTTTTTTGTAGTTTGTAACTCCTGTCGGGGATGTAATCCTTTACTTTTGAATAAAAGATAAAGAATTTTATGGTGTGTTTATTTTTGCTATCATGAACTGATGATTTGTGTGGACCTATTATCTTTTGCACACCTTAGTTTTTAGGTACAGATAATAAGTTTGAGAGAACCAACATGTTTGCTCAGAGGTAATATGGACGTGGCAAATACGGGATTCAAATGACAGAATCTTCCTACTCAGAGGTGTTATGGACGTGGTAGGAGTGACTCTAGAGGGATACGCAGAACTACTCAGAGGTAATGTGGACATGGAAGTTCTGTGATCGATGTACGGCAACGCAGGGGTCGTCCCTACGTGTTGTTTACTCAGAGGTAATGTGGATGTGGTAAACATGATAAGTAGCACAATCCTACGTAGTGTAAGATTACGCTTTGCAGGGCGTAAAGGGGCAACTCAGAGGTAATGTGGACGTGGTTGTTCTTCAACTGAGGATAGAATGCCACGGAACAACTGTGTTCCGAAAGCACAGTATTTTGTGAAGGGGAGATGTATGTGAGCTCTGATGATCAGGTCCACTGACTCCCTTGTTGGGTAGAGATGGAAGTACATGTCTGAAAAATGTCATGAGTAGTACTTTTTTAGGACCTTGCCGTTGATGGGCATCATGAACAAGTTCCCGTTCGGTCGAGCGAGGCGGTAAGCACCGTTTGAGTATACCATCTCTATGATGCAAGGTCCCTCCCATTTAGGTTCGAACTTTTCTGGTATTTTGTGAGTCAACACCATCGGCCTCCTGACTGCCAGGACCAGGTCGCCTATTTGAAAAGTCCTCTTCTTGACCTTTTTGTTGAAAGCCTGTGATATACGGGCTTGATAAAGTTTAATGCACTGCTGAGCTAGGAGACGCTTTTCGTCAAGTGCCTCCAATTCTCGCAAACGACGACACTGGTTGTCTTCTTCTGTCAGTTGGTTTGTTATCGCTACATGGAGTGAGGGTATCTGAATCTCGAGAGGCAGTACCGCTTCCCTCCCGTAGATTAATGAGAATGGGGTGTTGCCCGTCGGAGTCTGTACCATTGTACGGTAGGCCCAGAGACATTCGCCGAGCTTTTCGTCCTAGTCGCATTTGTTGGATGACACGACCTTTTTGAGTAGCTTGATGATAGTCTTATTAAAGGCTTCGGCCAATCCGTTTGTTGTCGGATTGTAGGCGGTTGATGCCACGTTCTGAATGCAGTTCTTGTCACAGAATCTGCTAAAAATATGGCTGATGAACTGTGGACCGTTATCGTGGATAATCCTTCGAGGTACCCCGAAATGGTAGATGACATGGTGCTTGATGATGCTGATCACCCTAGAGCTTTTCACTTTCGTCAGTGGAACTGTTTCTGCCCATTTGGAGAAGTAGTCGGTGATAGCTAGGATAAAGCGGTATCCCCTCAATGATGGAGGGGTGATCGGTCCTACAATGTCCATGCCCCAAGCTTCGAAGGGCCAGGAGGCGACCGTAGGATGTTGTGGTTCTGACGGTGTATGGATGAAGTCGGTGTGAAGCTGACACGCATGACACTTTTTAGCATAGTCGATGGTGTCGGCTGCCATGGTTGGCCAGTAGTAACCCATGCCTCGCAGTCGATCCTGCAACTTAGGGCCAGGTTGATGAGCCCCGCAAGTTCCATCATGAGCTTCCCGAAGGGCTTCGGCTGCTTCTTCGTTGGATAGACATCGAAGGAGAAGTCCATCGTAGGAACGTCGATACAGTATTTTTGTGGCTGTATCATAGTAAAATCGAAGGGAATGCCTTCTGACTGAGACGGCTTCTTTCGGGTCTTCTGGGAGGATTCCATAGACAGCGAAGTCGATGAATGGAAACCTCCAATCTCGGATATTAACACCGGCACTTATCGTCATGGCATGGGCTATTTGTGAGCATAGGTTGTTTTTGGGACAGACCAAGTCTCGACCAACTACCATAACGTAGTGTTAAGTCCCGAAGGGTGCTGCTAATAAAGCTGCGAGGCCGGCTAGAGCGTCAGCCTCCAGGTTTTATAACCGAGGTACGTGTTCTATGAAGAACTTGATGAAGGTTGAAATAATATTCAATGCAGCTTCATGGTAAGGAACCAGATCTTCATGGTGAACTTCGTACTGCCCTCGAATTTGATTAACGACGAGTTTTGAGTCGCCGTAAGCTTCCAGATGATCCACTCCCAGCTGTTGTGCTAGCTGGAGTCCCATGATGAGAGCGTTGTACTCGACAACATTGTTGGAGCACGGCTTCAAAAGGAAGTAAGCACGCTCGATGACCAACTGATCGGGAGAGACTAAGACAACTGCCACTTCTACGATGATTTGGCCTTTGGGACCTGTTCTCGAAGCGCCATCAAAAAACATCCGCCAAACGGAGCTTTTTTTGATGACGTTTGATTCTTAGACCTCATCCGGGATGTCTTCATAGAGTCTGGAGGACTCTGGGATGGTGTGTGCAGCTAAAAAGTCGGCTAGATCTTGGCCTTTGATGACTTTTTGTGGGACGAAGACCATATTATATGGTGTCAACAGGATTGCCCATGTAGCTAGTCGGGAGTTCAATGATCTCGGCTTTGTCATGAGAACCCTGAGTGGATTGACTCGGGAGATGACATGAATTGTCTGGCCTGAAACATAATGGCGAGTCTTCTGGATGGCGAACACCAAAGCCAGACACTCTTTTTCAACAGGGTTGTACCGGTGTTCGGCCCCGATCAGTGTCCTACTGAGATAGTAGATAGCTTGCTCGTAGCCTGCATCGTTGTTCTGAGCCAACAAAGTGTCGAGGGAATGATCCATGGCACGGACATAGAGGAGAAATGGTTTGCCTGCGACGGGTGCCACCAGGACTGGCGGGCTCGTCAGGTAAGCTTTGATATCATCGAAAGCTTTCTGGTATTCTTCTGTCCAGACGTAGGAGACTCCCTTCTTCATGAGCTGGGTGAAGGGTTGGCATTTTTTGGAAAGGTTTGCTATAAACCTTCGGATGTATGCCAGACGCCCCTGCAGGCCTCGAAGTTCTCGGAGGTTCTTCGGAGGGTCCATGTCAAGGATGGCTTTAGTTTTCTCGGGATCGACATGAATGCCTTTCTTCATGATAATAAAGCCCAAGAACTTGTCTTAAGTTGATACGCTCGCATGAGATCGAAGACTGTCTTTAGGTCTTGTAGGTGATCGCCTTTGAGATGGCTCTTGACTGCGACATCGTCAACATAGCATTCAACTATTTTGTGCAGATGTTGACGGAAGATGGTACTCATAGCTCGTTGGTATGTAGCACCAGCATTCTTCAAGCCAAAGGGCATCACTGTGTAGCAGAAAATACCCTTCGGAGTCCTGAATGACGTGTGTTTTGCGTCATCGGAAAACATCGTGATCTGGTTGTAGCCCAAGTACCCATCCATAAAAGACATGCGTTCGAAGCCACATGTATTGTCGATAATCACGTCAGTAATTAGAAGAAGAAATTCGTCCTTCGGACAAGCAGTATTGAGATCCCTGAAGTCGATACAGACTCGTATCTTTCCATTCTTCTTGGTGACAGGGACGACATTGGCCACCCAGTTCGAATGTTGCTCTTCACGAAACAACCCGCTGCTCAGGAGTTTGTCCACATCCTGATCGATAGCGTTCTTGATGTCAGGACGAAAAGTCGTTGTTATTGCTTTACAGGCTTAGCATCAGGCAAGATTTTAAGTCTATGCATTACGATCTGGGAATCAAGTTCTGGCATATCTTCGTAGCTCCAAGTGAAGACGTCGATATATTCTTTGGCCAATTGGACCAAAGACTTCCGTTCTTCTCCCTTTAGACTCTTGCTGATAAAGATAGTTTTGGAAGGAGATCCATCCCCAAGGTCAACTTGTTCGACCTCGTCTTCGGTAGGGGGTTCACGTAATTCAAAACGAGACTCCCACTGTGCTCCTAGGGGTGGAGCCCAGGGTTCTTCCTCAAAGAATTCTGGCGTTTGGTCATCGCCTTCATCCTCTTGAGATTGTGCAGATGCCATATTGACTGATAGCACCTTTCTGAGGACTGAACCGATACTGGTATCGGAATCCCAAGTTGATGCTTTGGACGAATGAGTGTGTTCTACTTCTTCTGCCTCCGAACTCTCTGGAGTTGCCGGCGGCGTGACATAGCCTACCCCCCATCGAATACGATGATAGTAGTCCTGCGGATTTTCTTTAGGCGTTGGGAGCCAGAGAGAAAGACGTCGACCCTTGCCATATTTCAGGCCCTTGTTGCTTTTCAGATCGTAACTCATCTTTTGGATGAGGTACTTTACCTTGTTCGTTTACCGATAGACTTGTATTCTGTCGGTATCTGGTTCTGGCTCGAGTGGCATGAGGTCTTGATAACGCTCGACTTTGCCGAAGATGATGGGTTTTTCATCTCGATTCTGCGGTAGGACTATAAAACAGACTCCTTGGGACGGGACTACTCGATTTACATGATTGACGGTCGTTATTTATGTTTGTAACGACCATAGAGCATTATCTAGTATATACATGGCATTCCAATGTAGAAGACTAGAATAATTGAAAGACACTCTATTATTGATAAAACACGAGATTTTGTCTCGCGGGATATATTATCAAGAGAAGGTGCATCTATATCAGCAGATATGTACTCTCCTAGCTCCTCATCTGTGAGCACCGGGGCTGGTTCGGGAGAGTTCATCGTAGATTTGACCTCGGGATCCGAGAGGGCTGTATGGGCATTCTCTTGCAGCTTGGATAATTGCGGAGGCTTGCCTTTAAGACGCACCTTCAGGGGTGCCTCGACTGCGCCTTCGATGATAGGTGCCCTCCCATGTAGTTTTGCCACATGGGGAGCCAACGTTTGAGGAGGTCTTCCCTTGAGCCATATCTTCAAGGAAGCTTCAGTGGGTGTTCTACCTGGAGAAGCCGGTGCTTTTCCAGGTAGCTTGATGGTCATGGGAGGCAGCATCTGAGGCAGTTTCCCTTTGAGTCGAATCTTCAAGGGAGCGTCGAAAATCATCTCTGGCTCCATGTCCGGCTCTGCCGCTATTTTTGCTTCGTCATCAGCATCGTTGGCTTTCCCTTCATCGGGCGACTTATATAAGTTAGCGTCAGTGAAGTAGGCTTCGACCCCCTTGAAAGGTCAATGTCCGTGAACTCTGTCCGGATGATGCCGTTGGTGGACACGTACTTCATACATTGGTGGAGTGTTGATGGCACCACCATGTACTCATGCAGCCATGGGCGACCCAGCAGGAGGTTGTATTTGATATCGGCGTCCACGACATAACAAGTCACCTCGTTCGGAAGTTACCGATATGACATTTCAGCCGTATTTTGCCCAGCGGTTCACTTTTGCTAGCATTGAAACCGCTGATTGTGGTGTTGGAAGGCGCCAGAAGGTACATTGGGATCCCTAGTATTGAGAGCAAAGTCCTGGGGATGATGCTGAAGAAAGACCCTGGATCAATCTGAATTCGCTTCACCTTGACGGAGCCCACATATCCTGTGTAATACAGTGGTCTGTTGTGCCGGTTGTGCTTGAGCAGCATGTCCTGTTGGGTGAAGGTTATGTTGGGGATGACCTCATCCGCATAATGGCGGTGTACACATGTGGTCGAGAGATCCTCAGGCTGCTTGACCTGACTGATGAAGGACTCAGCATCATTCAAGGCTTCACAGAGAGCTTCACGAGTATCTTTGGAATGGCGAAGTAGCTCGTACAGAGATAAGCGGGCGGAAGTACCGACAAGTTGTGCCTGTATGTCAAAGTTGTGGGGCTTGGCTAGCCCCGAAGCATTCTTCCTTCGTAAAGGCTTGTCGAAACGGGCCTCTACATGCTTCTGTTTATTGGCTGCTGGAGGTTTGGATGGACCTCCTTCTTCGGCAGCAGGGAAAGTACAAGAAGGCACCACCTCGACGACACTTTTGTTGGGTTGAGCGTTCAGCTGCGAACGCATTTGTACAGGAAGAGCCTCTTCCACGGAAGAAGAGACCATACGGCAAGACTTGATCTTCTTGCCCTTAGCTTTAGAGGCAAAGCGTACCCCCGATTGAGTAACCTCGGAGACAAGATCGGGGTAAACCCATAAGATCTCTTCCTGAGATGTGGTGAGTGGGATGAGTCCACTCACGTTGTCACGAGTAGGTGGTAGGTTGACCACCTCCATTGTCGCCTTTGGGATGGGGACGACGCCATCTTGTGTTGTGGTTGGCGGCAAGGTGCCGAATTAGAGCGACACTAGGTTGGCCGAGACTGTTTTCTCCTTATAGTCGACGGAGATAACATTTGCATTGATCATGCATTGGATGTAGTTCTTGAGGACGTAGCAGTCCTGAGTTGGATGTTCGACAAACCGATGGTAGTGACAGTACCTTGGATTGTCTACTCTCCCAACCTCGTCGGGACGCTTCGGGTCCGACAATTTGATCTTATCACCCTGCTTCAGTATCTCGAAGAGTTGCAAGGTGTCTTCGTCATTGAAGGAATAGACCTCCTTTGGCCTCGGCGCAAGCAGAGGCTTCTGAGTAGGTGCTTCTGCACCTTTGGAGGCATTGACAGTCAGCGCCTGCTTCCCCTTCGTCTCACGTCAAGGGTTGTTGGCAGCAGGCCGTTTTCCTTTGTCTTTAAAAGCAGGGAAACTAACTCCCAGAAGGCGAGCATTGGATGCCTTCTTTTCAGCTGCTTCAGCCTCAATAATCAACGAGCTCCAATCGGGAGGAGGAGTGGAGTTGAGCCAGAGCTTGATCGCAGGAAGCATGTTTATGCTGCAGGAGGAGAGGAGCGCATGCTCTGGCATGCCCAGGGGCAGTCTGAAGCAGGCTTGTCGAAAACGTTCGATGAATGCTCGAACCGTCTCATTCTCCTTCTGACGCACCTCTATCAAGGACGCCATTGTCATGTCTTTTCCTCCGTCGTAGAAACGATCGAGGAAGATACATATCAAGTCATCGAAGGAGGATATGGAGTTATCAAGGAGACTGCAGTACCAGTTGTAAGCTACTCCTTTCAGTGCCCCGATAAACAGGCTGGTGAGTAGCGCATCTTTCTTCGGGAGATGTCCCATTTGAGACAGGAAGTACCTCAGATAACGGCGTGGAGAGTCCTTCCTATCGTATGGCGTCAATGTTTGTGGTTTATACTTGGGCGGATAAACCACTTTGTTCCATTCAAGAGGGTATGGTTGCGGGATCCCCATCTTCTGTTGCTCCTCCTGTCTGTTCTTTGACTCGAAGCGCTCACGCAAGTCCTTGATCATCTCAACCACGTCTTCCGTAGAGCTGGGAGTCGGAGAAGGTGGTACAGCCTGGAGTTTAGCATTTGACAGCTCCGACGTCCGAGGTGCTTCGCGGCGATCTGTATCCAAGGATACCTGTTGAAGGTGTACACTTGATTCTCCATTGGCCCCTGGGTCAGAAGGGTAGAAGGTGCTCTGGCCAAAGTTGACCGTATCTCGAACACTGCTTGAGTCAGTGTCTGCATGGAAGTAGAGAGGGTTTTGAGTCCTGTCACACCCCAGAACCAGAATACTGGAGAGCAGGGGACAGACACAGCCAGCTACGTACATTGAAGTAAATCCTACCTCGCAATACGGTCATGGCTGTCTAGATGCATGAGGGTTTACTATAAGCCATTAGTCTCTTAGGGTCAAGAACAAGCATAGTGTCTCAATCTCAAGTAAGCAAGTAAAAGTAACAAGATGGTAGATCATCAGACATAAAAAGTAAGGCGTCCCAAATATTACATATTCAGATGATCATGAAGCTAGTCATACAAAATACGAAGACTAACAAGAGTTTAAGTCATACATGATCAACCCTAGGATCTGTCAATCATGTTACAACCATTAGGCAGACAGGAATATAAATTTAACACGAGCTAACACTTGTTCGATGGCTAAATGCCTCAAAAGAATAATTTACAATAGAGTCGGAGAGAAAAATAATACCCACTCGTTGCCAGGGTTGCGTCTAGTGTGCACCTTCTGGTTGGAAGGTTGAAAGATCCTCGGAAGCTACTCCGAAATCTGGCCATACAAAACCAGCTGGGTCAGACCCCAGAAAGAGCAAGTGCCACAAAGAAGGCTTCACTTAAGAACTAAAACCAGCATATTAGCACATGGGACATAAAGGATAATAAAAGACATGAGTTAGAAAATAAGACGATAAACGATAAGACAACTAAGGGACTATTCCGGTAGCCAAGTTACAACCCGTAAACCAAACAAGGACCGAGGTTGTAACCCTTCACCTGAATAAAGCTTAGTCTCCAACCAATTATCGATAAGAGTAAAGCATAAAGTAATGTGCAGTAATAACCATGTTGCAGTCTTGCTTAGATAAGACTAGACTGGACTCCATTCATCATTCACGGCCAAACAATGAGTACGGCTTGATACTTTAACTAACTAGGGTTATCACAAGTCTAGTTACTAGCAAGATGCAATGAGATGTTCTAACAGCCACAAGCCCTGCAGACTTAATCCAGGTTATCCGGTCATAAGTTGAGAGAGTTGGATTAGGTGACTTAGAGGTGCAACACATGACAGTGTGCTAGAAATGTGCCCTAATCGACGGCAAGCTACAAGTCCTATTAGAGCGCCCAGATAACGGGACTGCCTGTAGCTAGGAAATCTCTCATGAACTACATGATCAATCTAGTCATTATTCTAGTCAGATTTAATATGAATCCCTGACCGTGGTAACCAGGAATTCATGTCCTAGACATGATGCAAGACGAGAGATGTAGCTTATACAAGCACAAACACCCACGGTGTCAAGATAAGAGTTACTTAGCAAGTCAAGATAGTCGTCACAACAGCATATCAAGATTATCATGTTAGGTTTACATATCAAGAGTGCACCACGACGGGCCATTATCATATCATGTTACTTGTTACTTGTTACTGGCTAAAAGTGTGCCTTAACAGGCCATTATCGTGTTCTATCCCTACATTATCATGAATGAGAGAAACTTGCATGAAATAGCTAATAACATATTATTGAAGCCAAGGAAAAGATCTACAATTTTTATATTGAAAGTTGGGGAAAATTCTGGCCACAATTCGGCCAAATAGGACTTAAAACAGCCAAAATAGGCCCTATGCGGCATTCTACAGCACTATTCATCCTTGCGGCTGTGGCACTATTTATACGGCACAATTTATTCCTACGGCTACGGCATTATTCACGCTCATGCGGCTGTGGCACTATTCCTCCATGCGGCTGCGGCACTATTTTTCCATGCGGCTGCGGCTCTATTCATATGGTACTATTCATCTCATGCGGCTGCGGCACTGTTCATTCCATGCGGCTGTGGTACTATTCATTCCTGCGGCACTATTTATTCATGTGGTACTATTTATTCCTACGGTACTATTCATCTCATGCGGCTGCGGCACTATTCATCTCATGCGGCTGCAGCACTGTTCATTCCATGCGGCTACGGCACTAATCATTTCTGCGGTACTATTTATTCTTGCAGTACAATTCATTTCTGCGGTACTATTCATCTTATGCGGCTACGATACTATTCATGCGGCACTATTCATCGTCCCTGCCAAAATCAGGACAAATGAACATAGAAATGGCCAAAAATGCTTTTGGCCATAACTTCCTCAAAATAAGTCGAAATCTAACTTTTTAAAGGTCCATTTTGGGTAAAATCGAATTTTCTACAACATAGAACAATCAAAACATAAAAATAATGAAGTTTAATAGATCAAAATCTAAGAAAACCAAAAATAATACACACTTAGATCTACATGAATCCATCCACCAAAATAAAAAATATTAAGTTCTAAAGTGGCTTAAAATCAAGTAAGGGAGAGAATGGAACAATAAAACTTGAGATCCATCGTGAAGCAAGTTGCACTTGCCTAGGACTTGGTGGGTGGGAGAAGTAAATGATGAGGATGAAGAAGTGAATGAAGAGAGAGAGAAGGAGTTGGATTATATATTAACCCTCTCCATCTCAAACCAAGCCAAGCCAAGTCAGACCAAGTCAAATTGAACCGAACCAATCAAATAAACCAAGTTAAGATTAAATCAAGACTAGGCTAAGCAAAACAAGCCTAACTACGGTCCACCTAATAAATGCCAGAAATCTCGTATACGCATACAAAAATACGTATAACGAGAAACGGGAGTGACAACTCTACCCACCTTAAAAGAATGTCGTCCTCGGAATTTAATCAAGAGGCTAGAGATGTCGGATAAAGCTATATTAATCATAAGCTGGCTACAACTAGCAGTCAATCAAGCAATCATTCATGCAAGCAAGGAATTAAAAGCATAAGGCATAAGGAAGACATTATACCTTATGAGTCAAATAGGTGTGGATATCGCGAACGAATATCATCCTCACGCTCCCATGTTGACTAGCCCAAAGAGTGATGACCACAAGCAACACGGACTAAACTAATAGTCTTATTCTTGAGCACCTTCTCTCTTCGGTCCAAAATGGATACGGGTCTTTCCTCATACGAAAGGTTGGTACCAACAACCAATTTCGAATGTTCAAAGACATGACTCGGATTCGAAATATACCGTCGTAATTGGGATACATGGAATACATCATGTACCTCACATAACGACGGTAGAAGAGCGAGACGATAGGACACATCACCTACTCGCTCAAGGATATCGAACGACCCTATGTACCTAGGACTAAGCTTTCCCCGTACGCCTAATCGAATGACGCCACGGGTAGGCGAGATCCTAAGGAACACGTGGTTGCCGACTAAAAACTCAAGGAGACGCTGATGTAAATCGGCCCATTGGCACTGGCGATCTTGGGCAACTCGAAGATGATCTCTGATTTGTCTGACCACCTCAGTTGTCTGTATAATCATCTCTGGACCAAGCATCTGTCTTTCACCGACATCATCCCAAGCTAAAGGTGACCTGCACTTCCTGCCATACAGTGCTTCAAAGGGTGCCATCTGGGTATTGGCGTGGAAACTGTTATTATAGAAGAACTCTACTAGATGTAGGTGATCTTCCCACGAACCACCGAAGTCTAGTGTACACGACGGCAACATATCTTCAAGAGTCTGGATCGTGCGTTCTGACTGACCATCTGTCTGCGAATGATAAGCTGAACTGAACTTGAGACGAGTCCCCAAGCTCCCTTGAAGACTCCGCCAAAAGTGTGATATGAATCTTGAATCTCTGTCTGATACGATACTAACTGGCACTCCATACAATCTGACAACCTGCTTGAGGTACATCTCTGCTAGCTGATCCGTCGATTGACCAATTCTGAAGGGAATAAAATGAGCTACCTTGGTGAGCCTGTCAACTATAACCCAGATAGCATCTCTTCTAGCTGGGGATTTAGGTAACCCAGTTACAAAATCTACGGTAATGTGCTTCCATTTCCATTCTGGGATCGGTAAAGGTTGAAAAAGTCCAGCTGGTCTCTGATGTTCAGCCTTAACTTGTTGACAAACTAAACAACGAGAGACAAACCGGGCTATCTTCTTCTTCATGCTATTCCACCAGAAATGCTGACGGATGTCTCGGTACATCTTCGTACCACCGGGATAAATTGAATACTGAGAACTGTGAGCCTCTGCCATGATCTCCTGTCTGATATCACCACTGGGTACACAAAGACGCCACCCATATCGAAGTGTACCGTCCTCATGAATACATAACTCTGCTCTCCGTTCTGCTACACATTCTGTCCTAAGCTGCTGAAGCTTAGAATCTGTTGACTGAGCTAACTTAATCCTCTCGACGATGCTGGACTGAACTTGCATGTTGGCCATCAATGCTACATTTGTAGGAAGAACTATCTAAATACCTATCTTCTGAAGATCTGCTAATAACTCTGGCTGTGTTGTTAAGAAATAAACTCCAGCTCTCCTGCTCAATGCATATGCTACTACGTTGGCCTTCCCAGGATGATACTGCAAGTTGGTGTTATAATCGACAAGTAGTTCTAGCCATCTTCTCTGACGCATGTTAAGATCCTTCTGGGTAAACACATACTTCAACTCTTGTGGTCAGTGAAAATCTCCACCCGATCTCTATATAAATAATGCCTCCAAAGCTTAAGTGCGAAAACTACCGCTGCTAACTCCAATTCATGAGTTGGGTAATTCCTCTCATGATCACGAAGCTGACGTGATGCATAATCTACTACCTTACCATGCTGCATCAAGACACGTACCAATCCTCTTATAGAAGCATCATAATAAACGAAAAATCCTCCAGTCCCATCTAAAAGCGTGAGAATGGGAGCCGTCATCAATCTCTGTTTCAACTTCTCAAATGAACTCTGACACTCTGTTGTCCAAGCAAACTGAACATCCTTGCGGGTCAACTGCGTCAGTGGTACTGAAATTCGAGCGAAGTCTGAGACAAACCGTCGGTAATAGCCAGCCAATCCTAGGAAACTCCGAACTTCTGCGACGGTACTGGGAACAGGCCATGACTCTATAGCCACTATCTTCTGGGGGTCCACTTCCACTCCACCTCTGATGATAATGTGACCTAAGTACGAGATACGATCTAGCCAAAACTCGTACTTACTAAACTTTGCGTACAACTGGTGTTCTCTGAGAATCTGAAGAACTAAACGAAGATGCTGCTCATGATCTGCCTCATTCTTGCTATAAACTAAGATGTCACCTATAAACACTATCACAAACTGGTCCAAATAGGGCATGAAGATACGATTCATGAGGTCCATAAATACCGCTGGCGCATTGGTCGCTCCAAATGGCATAACAAGGAACTTCTAATGCCCATATCTGGATCTGAATGCTATCTTCGGGACGTCTTGTTCTCTAACTCCGATCTGATGGTATCCTGACCGCAAGTTAATCTTCAAGAATACCGTCGCTCCTCTGAGTTGATCAAATAAATCATATATCCTTGGTAGAGGATATATGTTCTTGATTGTTACAGAGTTCAAGGTACGATAATCAATACATAATCTTGATGTACCATCCTTCTTTTTTACAAGAAGTATTGGAGCTCCCAAAGGTGATCCACTAGTACGAATGAATCCCTTGGTTCTGAGTTCTTCAATCATCTTGTACAAGATCTCTAACTCTGAAGGCGCCATCCTGTACACTCCTCCTAACACCGGTGCCGTCTCTAGAAGCAAATCAATGGTGAACTCTATCTCTCTCTCTGGGGGCATGCCTGGAAGCTCTTCGGAGAACACGTTTGGGAACTCTTCTACGACTCTGGGAAACTGAACTGCCACTGCTACTGCCATCTGCAATACTAGAGGAGAAGGTTCTCCTTCGTCTCTGGAAAATAAAAACTTCGGTTCACCTGGAATACCAAAAATAATCCTGCCAATATGGCAGTCTATTCTTGCGTATTGTTCCTTCAACCAATGCATTCCTAGGACCACATCATAATTGGCCATCGGAAATTCTATCAACCTAGCGGGAAACTCTCTACCGCTAACTACAATTCGATACGAGAAAAACACTCTATCTACTCCCACAAAATCGTTACCAATAAGTATATTGATCCTTACTGATAATGAGTCGGGCTCCAGTCCTATCCGTGTAGCGAATCGTGCAGACATAAATAAATGCGATGCACCCGAATCAAATAATATTGATGCTGGAAAAGAGTTGACGAGAATGGTACCTGCCACCACCTCACCTGAAGCTAACTCTTCTTCCACGAACAAAGCCATAGCCTGACCTTGCCTTCTTGGTGCTGGTCCCCTCTGCTGGTGACCTCTCTGCTTGTTCTGAATCTGAACTTGGGCATACTGCTGAGCCTGATGTGGCAATGGCCTCGGATGCTTATACTGCTGCTGCACTGGTGCTGGACCCCTAACAGATGGACTGGTTAGGTTTGATGACGACGAACTTACTCTATTCAGACAGGACCCTATCTTATGATCCCGTGCCCCACAAGCCAAGCACAATCTCTGTGCTCTGCGACACTCTGATACTACATGTCCTGGCTTTCCACAATGAGTGCAGCCCATTGCGGAAGACTGCTTCTACTTCTGTTGCTGAGGATACGCCGGCGTCGAGTGCTGAAATGACGAAACTGTGGTCGCCCTCCTAGGAGCTCCAATAGTCAAAGCCCTAGCTGCCGGGGTTGGTACTGAAGACTGGAACATCTGCCCATGAGACCTCTTCCGTCCTCCGCTTCTATCTACAATCCTCCGCGAAGTATACTCATGCCTCTTCACTGCTCGTAAGATGGCATCAAACGTCTGGTGCTCAAACTGCTCCACTGATATGATAATCTCTAGGTGGAGCCCCTACTGGAATCGCTGGGCTCGATCCAATTCGGTTGCCACCAAGGTGGGAGAAAAACGACTGAGTCTAGAAAACTCGACTGCATATCCATCGACCGTCCTGTCCATCTGCTTAAGATTAGTAAATCTTGTCTGCAGATCATACCGAGCTACTGCGTCAAAGTACTTAGTCTATAATTTGTTGCTGAATACCACCCACGAGACAGGCGTCGGTAATCCAACTACTAGCATCGCCCACCAGCTTCGGGCTAAGTCCAATAACTGTAGGCGCACAACGGCCACCTTCTCATTCTCAGGAATCCTAGCTGCTTCTAGGATAATCTCTGTGTCCTGAAGCCATACATCAGCAGCAATAGCATCTTCAGTGCCGTCAAAGATAGGAAGGTTCAAACGCTTGAAGCTGTTGGCCGCGTTGTTCTCTTGGTAACCAACTCTGTCCACGGCATCTTATACTGTCTGGTGCAGGGCATCGCCTCGACGATTTTAAGATGCAAGCAATTCCCTGATGAGACCTACCAGGGTTCTATTGTCAGGCTCTGCAGGTTGGACGAGCTGAACTGGTGGCTCTTGACCCCCGGTAGGCATGACTCTAGAGGCTACTCCCGAATGCTGGACTTGGTCTCCAGGTTACTGCTGGTCCACTGGAGGTGCTCCGCCTTGCTGATCGGCAGGACCAGGAACAATGTTGCTGAAGAAAAACATGGGGAACAATAAGGAAGGACCATGATAAATCGAGGATATAAACATGTGATCAGGTCAAGATTTCAGAAAGATTAGATGACACGAGTAGAGATCAAGGGCGAGTGCTAATTGAGACATCTATTCAGTGAAACCCTCACACATTTTTGTTTGTCATTGATTATAAAAGAACAGAACAATTATATCGGAGGACTGGACTTTTACTTCACAATATAAACTCACTCGTACAAAGAAAGCCTAGGGACGAAAACCTAGGTACAACAGTCTAAGTACAATTGTTTAGTTTAGATTCTGGGGGGTGATGATAGAGGCTCGGGAAAGCGACGGCCGCTCTGCCTTACTCCTTGGACGATCAGACGTAGCCTTGGCTCCGGTGAAGAAATGCTCTTGGAGTGTGGGGAGACTCCTTTGCACCCTCTGTTGATAGCTCTCTAGATTTTTCTGTAGTGCTCTCTCCTCTCTCTGTTTATCTCTCTGTTCTCTTCTGTTCTGTCTGCCTGCAAGGGAATGGCACCTTGCTATTTATAAGAATGGGATATGCTCATTAGGGTTTGCCAATGATTGTCTCCTTCAGAAGTCGGTGGCTAAGGATCACTTAATCTGTGCCCTTCATCTTAAATGTAATAAATTTGAGTAATTAATGTGATTGCATCAAATCTCTGTGGGCAATAAATGTTGATTGCCATAGATATTCGTGATTTGTGATAGCCTGCCACGTATCCCATTTGCTTGATTTGAATTGATCTGGGCAATTATGACGATCGCAACAAATCTAATTTTGTTGGGATTTGTTAGCACCCATAATTCCAGGAAAGATAAGACTGCCACGTGTCTCCATTGTCGTGAAGAGCGCCACGTGTCTCAACTGAATCATCCTGATGGAGCCGCATATGAGTGGTCCTCTCAGCCGTGTAAGGATTGGCAGCCGCATGAGGATGGATATCCGCATGAGGATAGGCAGCCGTATGAGGATGGATAGCCGCATGAGGATGAGCAACCGCATGAGGATGGGTAGCCGCATGAGGATAAGCAGTCGTACGAGGATAAGCAGTCGCATGAGGATGGCTAGCCGTATGGGGATAGGCAGCCGCATGCAGATGGACGGCCGCATGGAGATGCAGATAGGCAGCCGCAAAAATACAACGGTCGCATGGAGTGGCCTCGGCAGTTGGTGGATTTTGCCAGCTTTGTAAGGAGATTTTCTCCTTTTTTCTAGGATCACGCAATTATGTCAGAGTCATTATTACGTCTTTTTGTCAGAGCTGTCATAGTTGTCAGCCGTCATAGCATTAAATGCAGTCGACTATGGAGAAGAACTGTTGAAGGCCACGTGGCTATTTTTTTCTAAGCCGCATGGAACTATCCGAGACGCATGGACTTACGAGCCGTATGGGGATCCTGAGTCGCATGGGCGTCTGAGCCGCATGGGGATCCTGAGCCACATGGGGATCCTTCTGTTGGAGCCGCATAGGTCTTTCTTTATTCTTTTCCATGCTTCTACAAGACCCCCTTCAAAGTTTTCAATTTACAAAATTGAAATACTTTGAATATGAAGCATGGCCATGTAACAACTCTTCGGGCCGTATAGGGTATTCTGACCGCATGGATGTCTCAGCTACATGGCCGCCTCAGCCGCATGGCCATCTGAGCTGCATGGGCTTCTTGCCACGTCTTCATGCTATGTGTGCAAATCTTTGCATTGATTGCCTTTGATTTGCTGTCAGTTTTAAGGCCACTTTTTGGGACAGGATCCCAAGAGTTTGGCCTTAAATAATCGGATCGCCTTGATAACCGAAGAGTCGGTTATACTGCACATGGATCGATGCGTCGGTCTATAGGGCTCTACCTATAAATAGCAGAGTGTTTGGAAAGAAGACTTTCTTTACTTTCTACTCTTGCCCTAGCTCTCTTGTCCTCGTCTTCCTTCTTTGATCATCAGTAATAGCTCCCAAGAAGACTGTTGCGGCAAAGGGTAAGAAGGCGGCATCTTCGTCGGTGGCGAAGGGTAAGAAAGCTGCCTCTACTTCAACTGCGGCAACGAATGTGGCAGCTCCTCTACCAGCCGACGTGCCCGTAGTTCACCCTGACGTCCACCCCCTATTACTGGTAAGGAATTTTGCGTGAGCTTGGAACCCTAACTGTTATGGCTACATCGCATGTTTTTTATGCGCAAGCCTTTATCTCCATGTGTGCCGTACGCAAGTTGCAAGCCGCATGGGGTACGTTCCATGCCCGAACCGCGTGAGGATTGTTGTTGTGGCCGCATAAGCGCTTCGCTAACGGGGCCGCATAAGCTCAGTATAAGCTTACTTGATTTGGACCGCATAAGCATATTCGAAGTGGACCGCATGAACTTATCTGCATTGAGCCGCATAAGCACATTTGATCTGGACCGCATAAGCTTATCTGAAACGGACCGCATAGGCTCGCATGAATAGCTTTGTCGTATGAGCCTCCACTAATCGGAGCCGCATAAACGTTCTCTGAATTGGGCCGCATGAGGCTCCATTAAATCCGAGCCGCATAGGCTCGAGAGCACCAGTCAGTTCTCCTTGGCCATCTTTTTAAACTTATTTCTTTTGTCCTCTTCTCAGTGAATTTGCCAGTTAATGCTGCTGGAGAACCTCTGGTGGGCCGTGCCCAAGCTGCTATGGGCTATAGGTACGACCAGATAGTTCGGTATGGGGTAGACCACTTACCTAGTGACGAGGCTCTGGCGAGATTGAATGCCATCAAGAACCAGCCCTTCTACTTTCTCTGCGCTATGATGAACTTGGAGAAATTAGAAGGGGAATACCTGAAGCTTGCGTTCTTCTTCGGTGATGCCTTGTCTGTGGAGAACAGTCAAGTTCTAGACGTGTCAGAGAATTGGAGCTTTATTTCTAATGGGATGGCGATCCGCATCCCTCAAATGGAGCGCCACTTTCCACTGTCTTGGTTTAATATGCTCCCGTTGGACAGGAAGATGGAAGAATCTTTGACCCCGACCCGAAATGGGATGTTTGTGGGCGACATCCATTATAACAATAGCATGAAGTCAGTGTGTGCGGGCAAGGCACATGCCAGCCGTTATGTAATGGGATTGGCCTTAGGTGCATTCTTGAATGTGCCGGGTCCCAATTTCACGTTCTCTGCTAGCGATACTTTCCTGAACCAGCTTGCTCGGAAAGGCTCCTATCCAATCCGTCGGTTGGCGCTCCCGAGTTGGATACACCCCATTCCCCCTGGATCAATCTGTCTATGTGGATCTCGTGAAAGTACGAGACTCTTCTGCGTGAGATTGGTCTTTATCACGCTATTCGGGGCACCAGCCACGGCTTGCCCATAAACAAGAAATTATTTATGACTCTGCTGGAGATGTACAACTGGCGTACGGGAACCTTCTACACACCTGTAGGGGAAATGGGGCTTGTACTCCATGAAATACACGCAGTCTCCAAGCTTCCTTGGGGGAATGAAGCTTTTGAGGTGTACACTCCTACGAATGAGGAGTTTGAGGAGCTGGAGGATGACTGGCGGGCACACATGTATTTGGATGATGCAGAGCGGTTGTCCCAGGAAGTCGAGTGTCGAGCTAAGCAGCGGCTTGAGCGGGGACCGCCCTGGTGAAGAACCGTCTTCTGGAATTATGTACCGCCGAACCGTAGACGACTTTTTTTTCCTTTCTTTAAGTGGGACATTGTCCCCAAAACGTGTAGTACTTTTGCCTTCCAAATAAAAGAGTATGCTTTATTCTACCCTCTATTTGTAACGCTTGTTGTGCTTGTCGTGTTATGGTAGCGTTTGTCCCACTTGAGGGGACTTGTTTGTGGACCTGTTACCCTTGGCATACCTTGGTTTTTAGGTACGGATAACAATTTTGATAGGGATACCTAGAACAATTCTACGGTATGGATGTTTCGGGTATCGGAAGGAAGAATGCCATGGAGCAGCTGGGCTCCCGGGGCATGGTGAGAGATGATGTGCATGTACTAGCATTTGTGGTCAGTAGAGGACATTTGTGGGCCTATTATCCTTGGCATACCCTGGTTCAGAATACGGATAATAGGATGAGAGAAAACCAACATACTTAGAGGTAATGAGGACATGGCAAGTATGGGGGTTTTACCGCGGGATCTTCCTACTCAGAGGTAAAGAGGACATGGCAGAAGTGGACTCAGCGGAGGGTATTTGTGGTCAACAAAGGACATTTGTGGACCTATTATCCTTGGCGTACCCTGGGTTTTTTTGGTACCGATAATAAGTCAAGGGAGAAACAACATACTTACTCAGAGGTAATGAGGACATGGTAAATATGAGGGTTTCTTCAATGGAGCCTTCCCACTCAGAGGTAATGAGGACATGGCAGGAGTGGGCTCCATGAAGGGAATATAGAACAACTCAGAGGTAATGAGGACATGGAGGTTCTATGTAAGGGGCGGTTTGTTTTTGATGGAAGGAAAATAACTCAGAGGTAGCATCGACGTGGTTGTTTCAGAAAATTTGTGGATCTATTACCCTTTTTGTGCACGGAGAGTGCGGGTATTGGACCGTGAGGAGGGAGCTTTTTTAGGAAGAAAGTTCAGAGGTATAATCATACATGACTTACTGCCTAAAAGATGCGATGTAGATTTATCTGTAGTGGCCAGGATATAAGTTCAGCGGTACCTGCGGGTGCATAACTCGACAATCTGGAGGATTTACAGTTGGGATGTGAGTTCAGCGGTACCAGCGGGTACGTAACTCATCGTTCTAGAAGATTTGTAGGCTGGATGTGAGTTCAGCGGTACCAGCGGGTACGTAACTCATCGTTCTGGAAGATTTGTAGGTGGGATGTGAGTTCAGCGGTACCAGCGGGTACGTAACTCATCATTCTGGAAGATTTATAGACGGGATGTGAGTTCAGCGGTACCAGCGGGTACGTAACTCATCACCTTAGCGGATGTCATTTTAGACATAGTATTTCTTTAGGAACTTGCCGTTGATGGGCAACATGAGCAAGTCTCTATTTTGTTTTGCGAGGCGGTAAGCTCCGTTGGAGAATACAGCATCAATGATGAACGGGCCTTCCCACTTTGGCTGGAATTTGTCGGCGGTTTTGTGAGTCATAACCATCGGCCTCCGAACTGCCAGAACGAGGTCGTCCACCTGGAATGTTCTGATTTTAACCTTCTTGTTGAAGGCTCCGAAAATACGTGTCTAGTACACCTCGATTCGTTGTTGAGCTAATAGGCCCTTCTCATCTAGGGCCTCTAACTCTTGTAGTCGGCGATGGTGATTATCATCTGTCGTCAACCGATAGGTGAGAGCAACGCGGAGTGAAGGGATTTGAGTCTCCAGTGGAAGAACTGCCTCACTCCCATATACCAAAAAAAGGGTGTGTTTACGGTGGCAGTCCGTACTGTGGTACAGTACGCCCATAAGCATTCGCCGAGCTTTTCATTCCAGTCGCATTTGTTTGATGACACGAATTTTTTGAGAAGCTTGATGATTGTTTTGTTGAATGCTTCAGCCAGACCATTAGCCGCTGGGTTGTATGGCATTGAAGCAATATTCTGGATGCGATGTTTGTCGTAAAACCGATAGAAGGCGTGGCTTGCGAACTGCGAACCATTGTCGTGGATGATCCTTCGGGGTAGTCCAAAGCGGTAGATAACTTGATGCTTGAGGAAGCTGATCACGTTTGAAGTCTTCACTTCTGCTAGCGGAATAGCCTCCGTCCATTTAGAGAAGTAATCTGTGATTGCGAGTATGAAACGATGTCCCCGGGACGAAGGCGGAGTGATCGGACCAATGATATCCATTCCCCATGCTTCGAATGGCCAGGATGCCACCGTCGGGTGTAGAAACTCGGATGGATGGTGGATGAAATCTGCGTGGATTTGACAGGCTTTTCATTTTCTTGCAGAGTCTATCGCGTATGCGACCATCGTGGGCTAGTAGTAGCCCATTCGATGAAGGCGATCTTGTAGTTTCGGGCCAGGCTGATGGGCCCCACAGATGCTATCGTGAGCTTCACGCACGGCTTCTTTGGCTTCTGTATTTAATAGACACCGAATTAGTATTCTATTGTATGATCGTTGATACAGCATTTTTGTCTCTGTATGGTAAAAAAATTTGGGGGAACGTCTTCTAATAGAAGTGGCCTCCTTCGGATTATCTTGCAGGATGCCGTAGACCACGAAGTCAATGAACGGTTGTCTCCAGTCTGATGCTTCGTCGACCTTCAGAGCAGAGTAACTCTCCACACACTGGATATTATTTTTGGGACAGACCAGCTCACGGCCTATGATGTCAACCAAATGATGAGCGTGATTGGGAATTTCTAAGGAAGTGGCAAGACCTGCTAAGGCATCGGCTTCAATGTTTTGGAGCCTGGGGACGTGCTCTATGAAGAACCCCTCCAGGGACGAGATGATGTCGATTTCTATTTGATGGTAGGGGATCATGTCCTCATGGCGAACTTCGTATGAGCCCCGGATCTGGTTGACGATTAACTGCGAATTGACGTATGCTTCAAGGCGCTCTACCCCCCAGCTCTTTTGCCAGTCTGAGGCCAATGACCAAAGCGTTGTACTCGGCCACATTGTTTGAACAGGGCTCTGTGAGGGAGTAAGCCCGATTGATCACCATCCCGGTGGAAGAAACCAGTACTATTCTGACTCCAGCGACGATGTTGCCCTTGGGCGCGGTTCTAGAAGCGCCATCGAAGAACATTCGCCATATGGTATCCTGGGAGGCCATATTTGAATTAGCGACCTCGTCTGGAATTTCTTCGTCTATTTTGGTTGACTCCGAGCCCGGATGAGCTGCTAAAAAGTCTGCCAGAGCTTGACCTTTGACAGCCTTTTGCGGTACGAAGATCATGTGGTAGGGGGATAGTAATATCGTCCAAGTAGCGAGGCGAGAGCTGAGTATACCTGGTTTGGTCATGAGGACCCTGAGGGGGTTGACTCTCGATATGACATAAATGGTCTATCCCGTGACGTAGTGTCGTGTCTTCTGAATGGCGAAAACCAAAGCAAGGCACTCTTTCTCTACGGCAGTATATCGGTGCTCCAGCCCCATCATCATCGACTGAGGTAATATATGGCTTGTACGTGGCCTACCTCATTATTTTGTGCTAGCAAAGCACCGAGTGAATGTTCTATCGCTCGTACATAGAGCAAGAATGGTCTTCCAGCAATCGGGGCTACCAGGACTGGAGGGTTCGTCAGATATTATTTGATGCTGTCGAAGGTGCGCTGGCACCCTTCATCCCATACGAATGAAACGCCTTTCTTCATGAGGTGGGTGAACGGCTGGCATCGTCTAGAGAGGTTAGAAATAAACCTCCTGATGTAGGCTAGTCTCCCTTGAAGGCCTCAGAGTTCACGAAGATTTCTCGGGGGACCCATCTCCATGATTGCCTTCATTTTCTCAGGATCTACGTGGATCCCCTGAGAGGTAATAATGAAGCCCAAGAACTTCCCGCTAGATACGCCCAAGAAGGATTTTGTGGGGTTCATTTTCAAATTGTGTGCTCGCATCAGGTCGAACACTGTCCTCAGGTCATGTATATGATCGTCCTTAGAGCGACTTTTGACGGCGATGTCGTCGACATAGCATTCCACTGTCTTGCGCAAGTGGTCTCTAAAGATGATGCTCATAGCACTTTGGTAGGTGGTGCCAGCGTTCTTTAAACCAAAGGGCATAACTGTGTAGCAGTAGGTGCCAATTGGTGTTCGGAATGATTTATGCTTTTCGTCGTCAGGAAACATCTTGATCTAGTTGTGCCCCGAGAAACCATCCATGAATGACATACACTCGAAGCCGCAGGTGTTATTGTCACGCCCCAGAACCAGAATACTGGAGAGCGGGGGCAGACATAGCCAGCTACGTATATTGAAATGGATTCCATCTCGCTATACGGTCACGGCTGTCTTGGATACATGAGGGTTTATCTACAAGCCAACAGTCTCTTAAGGTCATGAACAAGCCTAGTGTCTCAATCACAAGCAAGTAAGTAAAAGTCACAAGATGTATGATCATTAAATATAAAATAGTAAGGCGTCCCAAACATTACATATTCAGCTGATCATGAAGCTAGTCGTTACAAAATGTCAGGACTAGCGAGAGTTTAGTCATACATGATCAACCCTAGGATTTGTCAATCATGTTACAGCCCGTAGGCAGACAGTAAGTAAGTGCAATCGAGCTAAACAGGTGCTCGTCGGCTAAACGCCTCAAAAGAATATTTTTACACTAGAGCGGGAGAGCCAAAATAACCCACTCGTTGCCAGGGTTCCGTCTAGTGGCCACCATCTGGCTGGGAAGTCGGTAGATCCTCTGGAGCTGCTCCGAAATCTGGCCACACAAAACCAGCTGGGTCAGACCCCAGAAAGAGCAAGTGCCACAAAGGAGGCTTCACTTAAGAACTAAAACCAGCAATCAACACAGGAATATAAATATAAATAAAATAAGGACTGGAATAAAAGGAAACATATCAGGATGATATACGACGAGATAACCATGGAACTATTCAGATAGCCAGGTTACAACCCGTAAACCAAAGAAGGACCGGGGTTGTAAACCTTCGTGTGAACGGAGCTTGATTTCTCACCATTTATCGGTAAAATAAATACAAGCATTCTGGTCATTCAATAGTCTGGAACAGGGTCAGGGCAAGACTAGACTGGTTAGACTCCATCCAATCACTTCACGGTCAAGCAAGAACTACGGCTTGATACTTTAACTAACTAGGGTTGTCACAAGCCTAATTACTAACAAGATGCAGTGAGATTATTCCACAGCCACAAGCCCTGCAGACCATCCAGGTTACCCAGGTCGAGAGATTAGGGTTGAATTCAGGTGGGTACATCGTCCAGGAAACGCATGTACCCTTAAGCAGTTTGAAGGGTGCAACACATGACAGTGTGCTGGAAATGTGCCCTACTCGACGCCAGGCTACAGATCCCAAGCGCGCCCAGGTAACGGAATTGCCTGTAGCTGGAAAATCTCTTCATGACTAATGTATTAATCTAGTTGTTAACCTTAGTCCATTTTAGTAGGTACTCCTGACCGTGGTACTCAGGAGTCCCCTCCTAGACATGATGCAAGACAGGACTGGATTATATGTACAAGCACAATCGCCCACGGTGTCCAGGTTATTCATACAGGTCATGTCATGTCAGGTAGCCGTCGCAACAGCTTATCAAGATATAACATGTCAGGTTTATCATGTCAAGTGTACTTGTCAGGAGTGCGCCACGATGGACCACTATCAGGTCATGTCATGTCATTATGTCAGAAGTGCACCACTACGGGTCACTATCGTGTCATGTTCAGGTATCATTTCCAAATATATTAAACAAATCCATGATTATCAAGTTCATGACAAAAGGCGTAAGGATATGAAATGGACGTTAAATATCTAATAAAATATCAATATACAGGGCTATAGAAGATCAAGGGTAATCAGGCTACGCTCAAGCCAGGCTACGCTCAGGCTAGCGTACGCTCAGGTCTGCGTACCAAAGTATCCATACACTTCCAATGGGAAGCGTACGCAAGGGTCAGCGTACACAAGGGCACGCTCAAGCTACAGGTCAGCGTACGCTCAAGCTAGCGTACGCTCAAGACACGCTACCAACAGGCAGCGTATCAAGGCTATCGTACGCTCGCTAAAGAGCAGCGTACACAAGTCAGCGTACGCTCGCTAAAGAACAGCGTACACAAGTCAGCGTACGCTCGCTAAAGAGCAGCGTACACAAGTTAGCGTACGCTCGCTAAAGAGCAGCGTACACAAGTCAGCGTACGCTCGCTAAAGAGCAGCGTACACAAGTTAGTGTACGCTCGCTAAAGAGCAGCGTACACAAGTTAGCGTACGCTCGCTAAAGAACAGCGTACAGCTCAGTTGCGTAAGCTAAAAAGCTAGCTCACTGTTCACTGTCTTCTCCAAATGGCAAGAACAGCAAGAACTCTAAAGTTGAATCTAAGCTTCAATTGTCCATATCTTGGTCAAAACAAGTCCGAATCCAACTTTCCAAAGGTCAAAATTGGGTAGAATAAAATTCTCTAAAACATGGAACCATCAAAACTTGAAAACAAGCAAGTTTAATAGATCAAAACCACCAAAATCCGAAAGTAACTAATTTCTAGATCTATAAAAATTAAAGCCTAAAAAGGGAAAATGACTAGTTCTAATGTGGTTTAGAATCATGAGGAGAAGCTAATGAAACCATCAAAAGGGGTTCTCTTGTGGAAGCAAGTTGCACTTGTCTATGGTGTTCTTGGTTGGTGGAGAAGAGTAATGGTGGTGGAAGGAGAAGTAAATGGGAATTATGGAGGAGAGAGAAGGTTGGTGGGGATAATAAAAAGGGGGGTTGTGGTGGAAATGAAAGAGAAGCATAGGCTAAGGTGTTCCACCCTTGGCCCATGATGAACCAAGCAGTAGGCCGGCCGAACCAAGCCAACCCAAACCGAGAGTAAACAAGCCAAGCCAAACCAAGGAGATATGCAAATACAAGATAAAATACGTAACAAATATGTAATATGAACAACAGGCATTACAACTCTACCCACCTTAAAAGAATTCCGTCCTCGGAATTTAATTAAGAGGCTAGAGGGACAAGAACAAGCTACACTATTCACAGGCAATTATACTAGGCAATCAATCAATCATGCAAGCAAGGAATTGATGGCATGAGGCATAAGAAAGACATTATACCTCCCGAGTCAAACAAGTCGGGATATCGCGATCGGATATCATCCTCACGCTCCCACGTTGACTCCCCCAAAGAGTGATGACCCCAAGCAACTCGGACTAACTTAATAGTCTTGTTCTTGAGGATCCTCTCTCTCCGGTCCAATATAGACACGGGCCTCTCCTCATACGAAAGGTTGGTACCAACAACCAATTCTGAATGATCCAGGATGTGGCTCGGGTCCGGGATATACCGTCGTAATTGGGATACATGGAACACGTCATGCACCTCGTTTAGCGACGGAGGAAGAGCGAGACGATAGGATACATCTCCTACTCGCTCCAGAATGTCAAACGGTCCTATATGCCTAGGACTAAGCTTGCCCCGTACGTCGAAACGAATGACGCCACGGTTAGGCAAAATCCTCAGGAATACATGATCGCCGACCGAAAACTCGAGAGGGCGTCGATGAGAATCGGCCCAATGGCGCTGGCGATCTTGGGCAACTCGAAGATGATCTCTGACTTGCCTAACCACTTCAACGGTCTGAGCAATCATTTCTGGACCAAGCATCTGTCTCTCTCCAACATCATTCCAGGCTAGCGGAGATCTGCACTTCCTACCATACAGTGCCTCGAACGGTGCCATCTGGATACTGGCCTGGAAACTGTTGTTGTATGAGAATTCCACCAGGTGCAAATGATCTTCCCATGAACCACCGAAGTCAAGTGTGCAAGACCGCAACATGTCTTCAAGAGTCTGGATCGTGCGCTCCGACTGGCCATCTGTCTGCGGGTGATATGCTGAACTGAACTGGAGATGAGTCCCCAAACTCTCTTGCAAGCTATGCCAAAAGTGCGACGTAAATCTTGAATCTCGGTCCGAGGTGATACTGACTGGCACTCCGTGCAACCTGACAATCTGCCTGAGGTACATTTCTGCTAACTGAGTCGTCGACTGACCAACTCTGAATGGAAGAAAGTGAGCCACTTTCGTGAGCCGATCAACTATAACCCAGATAGCATCTCTACCAGTTGGGGACCTAGGTAGTCCAGTCACAAAATCTATGGTCACATGCTTCCACTTCCATTCTGGAATCGGCAAGGGCTGAAGAAGTCCAGCCGGTCTCTGATGTTCGGCTTTAACTTGTTGGCAAACCAAACACCGAGAGACAAACCGAGCTATCTCCCGCTTCATGCCATTCCACCAGAAATGCTGCCGGATATCACGGTACATCTTCGTACTGCCGGAATGGATGGAATACAGTGAACTGTGAGCTTCTGACATGATCTCCTGCCGGATATCTCCACTGGGTACACAAAGATGCTTACCATGTCGAAGTGTACCATCCTCATGAATGCATAACTCTGGTCTTCGTCCTGCCTCACACTCTGCTCTGAGTCGCTGAAGCTTAGAATCTGCCGATTGTGCCATCCGGATCCTCTCGACTATAGTGGATTGAACTTGCATACTAGCCATCAAGGCCATACTAGAAGGGAGAACAACTTCAATACCCATCTTCTGAAGATCTGCTAACAGCTCTGGTTGTGCTGTTAGAAAATAAACTCCCGCTCTCCTGCTCAATGCATCCGCAACAACATTGTCCTTCCCAGGATGATACTGTAGGTTGACATCATAATTCACAAGAAGCTCCAGCCACCTTCTCTGACGCATGTTAAGATCCTTCTGGGTGAAAACATACTTCAGGCTCTTGTGGTCGGTGAAAATCTCCACCCTATCTCCGTACAAGTAGTGCCTCCACAACTTAAGTGCAAACACCACTGCTGCCAGCTCCAAGTCATGGGTTGGGTAATTCCTCTCATGATCACAAAGTTGTCATGATGCATAAGCTATTACCTTTCCATGCTGCATCAGAACACATCCTAAACCTCTGCCTGAAGCATCACAATACACTGACAATCCTCCGGTTCCATCTGAAAGCGTGAGAATAGGAGCTGTTATCAATCCTCGCTTCAACTGCTCAAAAGAACTCTGATACTCTGCTGTCCAAGCAAACTGTGCATCCTTGCGGGTCAACTGCGTCAATGGCGCTGAAATTCGAGCAAAATTCGAAACAAACCGCCGGTAGTAGCCGGCCAATCCAAGAAAACTACGAACCTCTGCAACTGTGCTGGGTACTGGCTATGACTCAATAGCTACAATCTTCTGGGGATCCACTTCTACTCCTCCTCTGGTGATGATATGACCCAAGTACGAAATGCGATCGAGCCAGAACTCGTATTTACTAAACTTGGCATATAACTGGTGCTCTCTGAGGATCTGAAGAACCATACGGAGATGTTGCTCATGCTCTGCCTCACTCTTGCTGTAGACCAGAATGTCATCCAAGAACACAATCACAAACTGATCCAAGTAAGGCATGAAGATGCGATTCATGAGGTCCATGAATACTGCCGGCGCATTGGTTGCTCCAAAAGGCATAACAAGGAACTCCCAATGCCCATATCTCGATCTAAAAGCTGTCTTCGGGATGTCCTGCTCTCTGACTCTGATCTGATGATAACCTGAGCGCAAATCAATCTTCGAAAATACTGATGTCCCCTTGAGTTGATCAAACAAGTCATCTATCCTCGGAAGAGGGTATCTGTTCTTGATTGTCACTGAGTTCAAGGTACGATAATCAACACATAACCTGGACGTACCATCCTTCTTTTTTACAAGAAGCATCGGGGCTCCCCAAGGCGATCCACTAGCACGAATGAATCCCTTGGTTCTGAGTTCTTCAATCATCTTGTACAATATCTCCAACTCTGATGGCGCCATCCTGTAGACTCTCTCTGACACTGGGGCTGTCCCGGGAATCAAGTCTATAGTGAACTCGATCTTCCGCTCCGGAGGCATACCTGGAAGCTCTTCTGGAAAAACATCTGGGAACTCATCCACTATCCTGGGTAACTGAACTGCTGCTACTGCCATCCGCAATACTGGAGGAGATGACTCAACCTCACCTCGAGAGAAAGAAAACTCCGGCTCTCCTGGAATGCTAAAAACAACCCTACCAATATGGCAGTCTATCCTAGCATACTGGTTCCTCAACCAATCCATCCCTAAGACTACATCATAATCGGCCGTCGGGAATTCTATCAATCTAGCGGGGAATTCCCTACCGCTAACTACGATCCAACACGAGGAAAACACTCTATCTACTCCCACAAGTCCGTTACCAGTAAGTATATTGAGCCTTACTGATAATGACTCGGGCTCCAATCCTACCCGTGTCGTGAATCGTACAGACATAAAAGAATGCGATGCACCAGAATCAAATAAAGCTGAAGCTGGAAAGGAGTTGACGAGAATAGTACCTGCTACTACCTCTCCTGGTGCCAATCCTTCCTCCATGGTCATCACCATAGCCTGACCATGCCCTCGGGGTGCTGGTCCCCTCTGCTGAATCCCTCGCTGCCTACTCTGACTCAAGGCCTGGGCTTGCATATACTACTAGGAGCTCTGCTGCTGAAACGCCTGGGACTGAGACGGCAAGGGCCTCGTCAATGGATACTGCTGCTGTAGGACCGGTGCTGGTCCTCTCACCGAAGAACCAGAAAGGTTGGACGAGGATGAACCACCCCTGTTCGGGCAGGATCCAACCCTATAGTCTGGTGCACCACAAGCCAGACACAATCCCTGTGCCCTGCGACAATCTGCCACCACATGGCCTGGCTTCCCACAATGAGAACAACCCACTGCGGAAGATTGCTTCTGCTTCTGCTGCTGAGGGTGCGTCGGAGTTGAATGCTGAACCGACGTCACTGAGGCCGCCCGCCTCGGAGCTCCAATAGTCAAAGCCCTGGCTGCCGGGGCTGGTGCTGAAGACTGATTCATCTGGCCGTGAGATCTCTTCCGACCTCTGGTCCTATCCACAATCCTCTGGGAGGTATACTCATGCCTCCGGGCTGCTCTCAAGACTGCATCAAAAGTCTGATGCTCAAACTGCTCAACTGCCAACAAGATCTCCAGGTGAAGTCCCTGCTGGAACCGCTGGGCTCTATCATACCCGGTTGCCACCAGGGTGGGAGCAAACCGACTGAGTCTAGAAAACTCGGCCGCATATCCGTCGACCGTCCTGCCTCCTTGCTTCAGATTTGTGAACCTCGTCTGTAGATCGTACCGAGCTACAGCATCAAAATACTTGGTCTGGAATCTCTTCCAGAATACTGCCCAAGCAATGGGGGCTGCTAATCCAACGGCCTGCGCTGCCCACCAGCTGCGGGCAAGATCTAACAACTGCAGGCGCACAACGGCCACCTTCTCGTTCTCTGGAGTCCTGGCTGCTTCTAGAATCACTTCTGTGTCCTGAAGCCATGCATCTGCCGCGATAGCATCTTCACTACCGTCGAAGAATGGAGGGTTCAAGCGCTTGAAGCTGTTGGCAGCGCTGTTACCCTGATAACCACCCCGGGTCAAAGCATCCGTCACTGCCTGGTACAAGGCATCTCTACGTCGATCTTAGGAAGCTATCAAGGTCCTAACGAGTCCTACCAAAGTGCCGTCATCATGTTCTACAGGTTGAACTGGCTGGACTGGTGGCTCTCCGCCAGAAGGTACGACTCTAGAGGCTACTCCGGAATGCTGGGCTTGATCTCCAGGTTGCTGCTGGTCTGCGGGAGGTGCTCCGCCTTGCTGGTCGGCAGGTCCACGAACAATGCCGCTGAAGAAGACGACATAGGAAACAATAAGGAAGGACCAGGACAGATCAACGATACAAGCATATGATCGGGACAAGAATCCAGGGATTCAGAAGATACGAGCAGAAATTAAGGACGAATACTGATTGAGACATCTATTCGGTAAACCCTCATATATCTCGATTTACAAGACCTGCATGGGCCACCACTTAAACCTGTCACTCCCCAGAACCAGAATACTGGAGAGAGGGGGCAGACATAGCCAGCTACGTATATTGAAATGGATTCCATCTCGCTATACGGTCACGGCTGTCTAGGATACATGAGGGTTTATCTACAAGCCAACAGTCTCTTAAGGTCATGAACGAGCCTAGTGTCTCAATCACAAGCAAGTAAGTAAAAGTCACAAGATGTATGATCATTAAATATACAATAGTAAGGCGTCCCAAACATTACATATTCAGCTGATCATGAAGCTAGTCGTTACAAAATGTCAGGACTAGCGAGAGTTTAGTCATACATGATCAACCCTAGGATTTGTCAATCATGTTACAGCCCGTAGGCAGACAGTAAGTAAGTGCAATCGAGCTAAACAGGTGCTCGTCGGCTAAACGCCTCAAAAGAATATTTTTACACTAGAGCGGGAGAGCCAAAATAACCCACTCGTTGCCAGGATTCCGTCTAGTGGCCACCATCTCGCTGGAAAGTCGGTAGATCCTCTGGAGCTGCTCCAAAATCTGGCCACACAAAACCAGCTGGGTCAGACCCCAGAAAGAGCAAGTGCCACAAAGGAGGCTTCACTTAAGAACTAAAACCAGCAATCAGCACAGGAATATAAATATAAATAAAATAAGGACTGGAATAAAAGGAAACATATCAGGATGATATACGACGAGATAACCATGGAACTATTCAGATAGCCAGGTTACAACCCGTAAACCAAACAAGGACCGGGGTTGTAACCCTTCGTCTGAACGGAGCTTGGTTTCTCACCATTTATCGGTAAAATAAATACAAGCATTCTGGTCATTCAATAGTCTGGAACAGGGTCAGGGCAAGACTAGACTGGTTAGACTCCATCCAATCACTTCACGGTCAAGCAAGAACTACGGCTTGATACTTTAACTAACTAGGGTTGTCACAAGCCTAATTACTAACAAGATGCAGTGAGATTATTCCACAGCCACAAGCCCTGCAGACCATCCAGGTTACCCAGGTCGAGAGATTAGGGTTGAATTCAGGTGGATACATCGTCCAGGAAACGCATGTACCCTTAAGCAGTTTGAAGGGTGCAACACATGACAGTGTGCTGGAAATGTGCCCTACTCGACGGCAGGCTACAGATCCCAAGCGCGCCCAGATAACGGGATTGCCTGTAGCTGGAAAATCTCTTCATGACTAATGTATTAATCTAGTTGTTAACCTTAGTCCATTTTAGTAGGTACTCCTGACCGTGGTACTCAGGAGTCCCCTCCTAGACATGATGCAAGACAGGACTGGATTATTTGTACAAGCACAATCGCCCACGGTGTCCAGGTTATTCATACAGGTCATGTTATGTCAGGTAGCCGTCGTAACAGCTTATCAAGATATAACATGTCAGGTTTATCATGTCAAGTGTACTTGTCAGGAGTGCGCCACGACGGACCACTATCAGGTCATGTCAGGTCATTATGTCAGAAGTGCACCACTACGGGTCACTATCGTGTCATGCTCAGGTATCATTTCCAAACATATTAAACAAATCCATGATTATCAAGTTCATGACAAAAGGCGTAAGGATATGAAATGGACGTTAAATATCTAATAAAATATCAATATACAGGGCTATAGAAGATCAACGGTAATCAGGCTACGCTCAAGCCAGGCTACGCTCAGGCTAGCGTACGCTCAGGTCTGCGTACCAAAGGATCCATACACTTCCAATAGGAAGCGTACGCAAGGGTCAGCGTACACAAGGGCACGCTCAAGCTACAGGTCAGCGTACGCTCAAGCTAGCGTACGCTCAAGACACGCTACCAACATGCAGCGTATCAAGGCTATCGTACGCTCGCTAAAGAGCAGCGTACACAAGTCAGCGTACGCTCGCTAAAGAACAGCGTACACAAGTCAGCGTACGCTCGCTAAAGAGCAGCGTACACAAGTTAGCGTACGCTCGCTAAAGAGCAGCGTACACAAGTCAGCGTACGCTCGCTAAAGAGAAGCGTACACAAGTTAGCGTACGCTCGCTAAAGAGCAGCGTACACAAGTTAGCGTACGCTCGCTAAAGAGCAGCGTACAGCTCAGTGGCGTAAGCTAAAAAGCTAGCTCACTGTTCACTGTCTTCTCCAAATGGCAAGAACAGCAAGAACTCTAAAGTTGAATCTAAGCTTCAATTGTCCATATCTTGGTCAAAACAAGTCCGAATCCAACTTTCCAAAGGTTAAAATTGGGTAGAATGAAATTCTCTAAAACATGGAACCATCAAAACTTGAAAACAAGCAAGTTTAATAGATCAAAACCACCAAAATCTGAAAGTAACTAATTTCTAGATCTATAAAAATTAAAGCCTAAAAAGGGAAAATGACTAGTTCTAATGTGGTTTAGAATCATGAGGAGAAGCTAATGAAACCATCAAAAGGGGTTCTCTTGTGGAAGTAAGTTGCACTTGCCTATGGTGTTCTTGGTTGGTGGAGAAGAGTAATGGTGGTGGAAGGAGAAGTAAATGAGAATTATGGAGGAGAGAGAAGGTTGGTGGGGATAATAAAGAGGGGGGTTGTGGTGGAAATGAAGGAGAAGCATAGGCTAAGGTGTTCCACCCTTGGCCCATGATGAACCAAGCAGTAGGCCGGCCGAACCAAGCCAACACAAACCGAGAGTAAACAAGCCAAGCCAAACCAAGGAGATATGCAAATACAAGATAAAATACGTAACAAATATGTAATACGAACAACAGGCATTACAGTTATCGATCATGATGTCTGTGATAGGAAGAGGGAACTCGTCCTTAGGACATGCCTCATTCAGATTGCGAAAGTCGATGCAGATTCGAATCTTTCCACTCTTTTTGAGGACTGGTACTATGTTGGCGACCCAGTTAGGATGCTGTTCCTCACGGATGAAGCCGCTGGCTATCAGTTTGTTTACCTCGGCTTCAATGGCATTCATGATGTCGGGACGGAATCGTCGTTGTTGTTGCTTAACCGGTTTTGTGTCCGAACGGATGTTGAGCTTGTGTAGTACAATCTCGGGGTCCAGTCCTGGCATATCTTTATAGCTTCAGGCGAACACGTCGATGTATTCTCTAACGAGTTGTAGTAGCAATTCCCGTTCTTTGTCGGTCAAGTTCTTGCTGACGAAGATGGGCTTTGGAGAGAATTCATCACCGAGGTCGACTTGTACAACCTCATCCTCGGTGGGAGTCTTTCTTTGTTCGAACCGCTTCTCCCACCACGCATCTAGTTGTTGTGCCCATGGTTCTAACTCAAGAAGTTTAGGAATGTCTTTATCTTCCTCGTAGGCGTCGGCAAATGCCATATTGACGGATCATATTTGCCTGAGCATGTCCGCGATGCTGGTGTCTGAATCGGAAGTGGGTGATCCGGTTGAGAGTGAATGCCAGTCGTATTCCTCGTCTAAGCTTTCAGGTGTCGTCGTAGGTGCGACATAGCCTAGCCCACGTCTTGTTTTGTAGTAATCCCGTAGTTTTCCAGTCGGGACCGGTAATTGCAAGGGTAGTCGCCGTCCAGTGCCGAAGTTCAAGCCCGATGTAGTTTCCAGATCATATCCCTATTTTTGTATAAGGGATTTGGATTAGAAACTGTAGAGATAAAGGGACAATCTCCCGGTGTCGGGTTTGAGCTCGAGTTCTTCTATCTTGAAGGGTTGTGGACCATTCTTCCGGCCGAAGATGATCAGGTGATCCTCTCACTCGATTATGCGGTAAGCATCTTCCACTGGAGTAGGTTGGTTAGTGGTGTAGACATTTGTCACTTGTGTGTGCAGGTGAGTGCCTATACCGTGTTCCATAGCATACATTATACAAAGCTTATTAAGCTCGATGTAGTTCAAAGATAGCACTTTATTGATGAAATAAGGTAGCTTTTCCAATGGGATTACATCATCTGCGGATGGAACATCAGTGTAAGCAGCCACGTACTTGGCCAACTCTGATTCTTCTTCAGCCACCCCCTGTATAAACGAAGACTGAGAGGATGACTTGGGCACAACTTGATTATTAGGGGCTCCATGGGTGGAGCAGAACGTGGAATCGTTGGCGCACTTGCCACCCCCAGTTTGGTGCTCGGTGCTGGACGGGGAGTTGTTGGCTGGCTAACAGTCCCTGGCTTAGTGCTCGGTTGCCGATTCATTCTGGGAAGACGAATTGTCATTGGCTTGACAGAGGGATTGAGCTATCATGTTTGTTGTTGGCTAGCTTTTGGCAGCCTGATTGTCAGTGGCTCTGTCATGGGTCTAGACGCTTGGCCAGACCTCGGCAGTCGGATTATCAACTGTTTCTCCTGTGCAGAGAGGCTAATCGCGTCCTTACGCAGAGTGGCTGTAAGGGGCACAGTTATGCTAGGCTTGCGGTCTTGGAGATGGATCGTCAGAGGTTCTTCTGATCCGATTGCTGCCACAGTTTGAGCTTGTGTGTCTCCTTCGACAAGGTGCCTCTTTGAATTCTCGTACAAGTAGGAGTCCGAGTAGTAAGACTCGACTCCTTTGAAAGGATCGATGTCGGGGAATTTTGTCCTCACGAACCCGTGCTTGTCGATATACTTGAAGCACTGGTGCAGCGTGGAAGGCACGATCATGTAATCGTGTATCCAGGGATGCCCTAGGAGAATGTTGTAGAAAGTATCCGCATCTATGACATAACAGGTTATCTCTGACTGAAGGTCGCCGATTTGGCACTTTAGGTAAATCTTTCCGATCAGGTAGCTCCTGCCCGAATTGAAACCGTCGATGGCGGTGCTTGTCGGCGTCAGGCGGTGCATTGGGATGTACAGATGATGTAGCAGGCTCTTCAGAATGATGCTTATGGAGGACCTAGGGTCAATATGCATCCGATCGACTTTGATATCGCCAATGTACCCAGTATAATACAGGGGGCGATCGTGCAGGTTGGTCTTGATAAGCATATCCTCCGGAGTGAATACGATGTTGGGCATTGATCCTGTGCAAGAGCTGTCCTGGAGATCTGTCGGCGAGTTCTCTCCAGTGAGATTGGACTGCGCCAGATAGGTATCGGCATTCTGGAGTGCCTCGCTTAGTACGACACGAACATCTTGGAGAGTCTCAGGAGTTCGTACAGTGATAATTTGGCCGGTGTGTTGGCCAATTGTGCCAAGATGTCAAAGTTGTACGGCCTTTCCAGCCCCAGAGGGGTCTCTCTTCTGAGCGGTTTGTCGAAGCGAGTCTCCTTCGGCCTAGGCTTGTCGATCATCAAAGGCTGCGGCGGTCCTAGAGCATCAGCAGCTATCGTTTGAGGGTCTTCAGTCGAGTTACCCGATGGAGGTTGGATTTGTGTGCCAGAGCGGGTAACAACGGCGGTAGCTTCTTCGACCTCTGTCGAGATCGTGCGACATGATTTAACTTTCCTATTCTCCTTCTTGTTGGTGGAGGGAGGTATGGACTGAGTCACCTCAGGTACCAAGTCCGGATGGACCCACATGATCTCCCCCCGTGACATAGTGAGAGGCACAAGACCAGCAGCTTGGTCTCGGAGAGGTAGAAGGTTAGAGACCTCCATCTTTGCCCTGGGGATGGGTACTACCCCATCTTGAGTCTTCGTCGGAGGGAAGCTGCCAAATTGTACTGACACCATGTTGGCTGCCACGGTCACCTCTTCGAAATCAATGGCCAGCGCATTAGAATCGATGAGATGTTGGATGTATCGCTTCAGCTGATAGCAGTCATGTATAGCATGGTGAACATAGCGATAGTAGTGGCAGTACTTAGGACTATCCATGTCTGCGGGACGGGGCTCACGCCTGGGAGGAGGGAGCTGAATTCGTTCTCCTTGGATGAGCATGTCTAAGATGGGCTTAACATGGCCGTCCTTGAAGGAATAGGTCATCTGAGGCCACTGCTTTTCTGCCGGCTTTGGTTCGGGCTTTGGGGCTGTGTCGGCCACCATAGCCTGATTGCCCTTGTTGTCTCGGTTGTTGGAGGAATTACCACCATTGTTGTTGTTGATGTTAGGGCATTTGCCCTTGTCTTCCCCATCCGAGATGTGTAATCCCAGTTGGCGGGCTTTCTTCACCTTGTCTTCTGTGCTAGTGGTACTGGTGATGAATGTCTTCCAATTCCTGAATTGGTTCTCGCCCATCCAGAGGCTGATTGTAGGAAGTAGTCTCTTTTGGCAAATTTCGATCAAGGAGGAATCAGGGTTGCCGGAAGGCATCTTCATCGCGGTTTGGCAGAACCGTTCGATATAGTTTCTTGTTAGCTCCTTTTCTTCCTGAACAACGTCCATGAGAGTGGACATTGTCACGTCTTGTCCTACTTCATAGAACCTCTCTAGGAACATGTGTTTGAAGCCAGTGAAGGAGTGGATGCAATTGTCTGGCAGGTTGCGGTACCAGTCGAAGGCGACCCCTTCCAAGGCTCCGATGAACAATTGTGTAAGGATGGCGTCGTCATGGGGCAGATGGTCGGTTGTGACTTCGAAGTAGGTGATATACCTGCTTGCAGATGTCTTCCCATCATATGGATTAATGTGGAATGATTTATACTTTGGTGGGAAGGGAACATCTCTCCACGCGACAGGATAGGTTTTCGTACCCTGAGGTCCTAGCATTTTCTCAGGCTTGAAACATGGCTCGGAGCTCTTGGACCTCTCTTCTCGTCTCCCTGGCCTCGTCTGCAGCGGTGGGGGCCGATATTTCAGAAGGATTATCACCCGGGTTTGGTGCAGCTGAGTTCGAGTCCGCATTGACCGCGGGACCCAAGCTCGTTTGGCCAGGCATCCTTCCTTGCAGAGTGGGAATGGCTGCTTTGATCTCGCCCATGGACTTGACCAAAGCATGTAGTATGGCCTCCATAGTATCGATACGTTGGCGATCACTGGGACCCTCTTGGTTGCTGTCCGTCATGAATACCGTCCTTATATGATGAGTGGTGGAAGGGACGGTAGAGGATGTGCCTTCTGAGTCGTACCCTTGCACGGAGAAGTCGTCAGGGTATGTGGGAATGTTCTCTTCTGGTTCAGACTCAGAAAGGGTGGTGCCCCCAGCTTCAGAGCGTGCCTCTTCTTGAGAGTTGCGGACATCCTCGGGGACGTCGGGATTTGCTGCGTCCGGATTATCTTCTTGGAATACTGGATTGTCGTAGATATTTGGAGGAGTGCTACCCCCAGCTTCAGTGTCTCCAAGTATGGACGACGAATCCCCAAGTGTGGCAGATTTTATCTTCGAGCGGGTCCCTTTGTAACACCCTGTTTTCTGAAATTGGGGTATTTTTGAAAATTTATTATTTTTATTATTTATTAGTGGTATTTTAGTCATGGTATGATTTTCTGGTGATTTTAGTTAAGTTAAACCATTTCTAAAGTCATGCTAAGTCATGACTTATGACCTTGTGATTTTGTTAGTATAACTTAGTGTAAACCCTAGTTTTTCTTAACCTAGAAGTTGCCATGACCATGAGAGCCTAGCCATAGGCTTAGAACACCAAATTAGTGATTTTTAGCCTAAAGGGTATTTTGGTAATTTTCTAGGAATTATTTGGATTATATGATTTATTATTATTTAATTAGTTGATTAGTGTCATGTTAGCTTCTAACCTAGTTTAGCACTAATCTAGAGGTTAGTTACTAACCTAGAATGATAAGGGGATAGATATTAGTCATAGGATAAAGTGAGATAAATATCTAGTTTACCTTTATTTGATATCTTGCTTAAACCATGCAAAATATCAAGCCTTTACCATGAAAGTCCTTGCCTTAACCTAGAAGCAAGCCTAGGACACCCCCCCTTGCTATGGCCGGCCAAGGACCCCCCCTTGGCAGCCCACCATCCTATATTAACCCCATAGCTTTCATTCATGGCCATTTACATGAAATTAAACCTAGAAAAATCCTATTTCTTCAAACCTACACAACTTGATCAATTTTGATCTAAATCACCTCTAGTTTCTTGCATTGGACTCCCCTACACTAGAGGGTACTAGTTAGGGCCTGCTATCAAGGAAATTGAAGGGCTTTGGGTATCACCAAGTGGAAGAACACCCCCCTACTTGGGTGTTTTCTTGATTTTTCACCAAATAGGTAAATGTCCATAAACCATGTTAATTTTGTGTTTTCTCTTCATATTTGCATGCATCTAGGTACTAGGGTACTGTAGGACAAATTTGGTGAAGGTTTGAGTTGGTTTGGTGTCCGTATCGGACACGTATCCTAGACTAGGAAACTGTGTTTGTTGAAATGCCACAAAGAACTGGTTTTTATTAAAATGTGAAATAAAATATGTTTTTGGGTAGCCCTAGACACCTAGGTCACAACCCCACTGGACTGAACACAAAATTGGGTCGTGTTCGTGTCCAAATCGGACACGAACCCACTGAACGAGGCCCTCGTGCATTGCCCTGCTACCACCCCCTTAGTTCTCACTGTACAGACCACTAGGACACACCAAAATTGGTGGACACGAGGGGGCAGTATCTGCGCACATGCCCCCAAAATTTTAGGACACCTCGTGTCGTATCGAGGACACGTGCACTGGTCGTACAATGTCGTGCACGCTCACAGTCCAGTAGAAAGTCGACTTGGACACGGCCTTCGTATCGCATGGACACGAGTCGAGGACACCTCGTGTTTGCACGAGTGTGTAGCCCTATACCTGGGCTACACGTGGACATGACCACGAGGCCCCACGTGGCTCGTGTCGTGTCCACGAGGCGCGTGACTCACTGCACGATGCGGTGCCAAACGCGCGTATCAGTCGTGTTTTCACGACTGATACGGCTCTCGTGTCGACACTGTGAGACACGTGGACACGGTGCAGGGTGTTGGACACGTGCCCAACCCCTAGGCGCACCTTCGTGCACGAGCACGAGACACGGGTGCAAGTGTGTCGTGTCCTAGAGTTAAGTGCACACGTGCACGACACTGAGTGTGTGTGTGCGTATCTTGATTTACCCGATTGGGTTTTTGGGCTGTTGGACACGTTGTGTCGTGTCGTGGTGGACTCCTAGGGACACTAGACACTAGAGGACACCTAGGGGCTCAGTTACCAACCCTTCGATTCGGGTCTTAGCTCGATTTCGTGTGTGAATTTGGAATTACCCTATCTCGAGTTCACTATTCTCAGTTTCCTGTTTTTGGGTTATTTTACCAGTTTTTAAATTCAAGTTTCAAACCTAATTTTGATGTGAATTATACATGTATATATGTATTTTCAGTATATAAATATGTAGTAAATATGTATGTGTGTGTGTAGGTGAGGTTTGAGAGTAATTGGTTGAGTGTATAGGTAGTTGTGTGTGTGTATACATATATGTATATATGTAATGTGTGTGTGTGTATTTAGGTTGGGGGGACTGTTTCCTGTTCCCAGGAAACTGGAAAATCCCCCCCCCCATTTCTGTTGTCTCTCATTCTCTCTCTCTCTCACTCCAAGTCTCTCTCTCTCAATCTAAGTCTCTCTCTATGTCTCTATATATATATATATGTAATATATCTAGTTTATATATATATATATATATATATATATATATATATATATATATATATATTGTATATATATATATATGATATATATGTATATGTTTGTACTAGTTTACATTAGGTCATTATATATAAATATGTGAGTGTGGGTTGATTTATATTTTGTATTCATATATGGGTATGTAGGTAGTATATAGATGTATATATATATATATATATATATATAATATATATATATATATATATATATATATATATAAACTTCTAGTTATAGGTTCTATGAAACCCTATGACTAGCCCATGGCCTATGGCCAAGATTATTAGCCTATGGCTTGAGGGTTAGCCCTAATGGCCCAAAACCCAACTTGTTAACCTTTGTTGACTAAAGGTTGACCAAAGTCAACCTTAGGTCAAACCTTGACCTAATTGACCTAGAATTGACTAGGATTGACCTACAATGACTAGTTTAACTATGACTAAAACCCTAACTAGTTGACTAAGGTTGGCCTAACTTTGACTAGTTTGACTAGTCTGACCATGTTTGACCTATTTACCTTGCTGACTGGTCTTTGTTTGACCAATACCTTAGTTGGTCTAAGTTTGACCTAAACTTGATCCAGATTGATCATTTTGACTAGTATTTGACTTTGACCTTGTTTGACCTTATTGACTTAGTTTGACTTCCTGTGACCTAGTTTGACTATTAGAGTTGACCAAGACTTGACTTTTGACCAGATTGACCTAGAATCATGTAGTATGCATTGTATACTTTATTTTTACCATTGTGGATACATTGTGACTTGTATTGCTCTGATTAGGAGCCATACACCTCTCCTCAGACAGTATATCCTCTTCAGACATTCAGTTATCAGGCGAGTACATTCTCTGACCGTTTCATATTTGCCAGGATTTATATTCTTGCTCTAGATTACTTTACTTGATGCTGACACGATTGTTATCACGGATTGGTACTATATGGATCTTTTCATGAGATGTTATCCCCCTCGGGAGCATCAGATACAGCATGTTTGTGCTTTTCACGAATCATCATGTATCTCTATGCTTTCATAGATTCACGAATCGCTTGTGACTCATGTACTCTCATGCTCACAGAGCCTCTCATGAATCTCCCATTTATGGGCTTATCACGAATCTTAACATAACTTGAACGGATTCTTGTGTATTGATTGGGGATGGGGGAGTGGAAATAGTCATGTGGATATTACCCCAGTAGCTGTAGTCATGAATCACTCCTAGCTGTAGTCATGAATCTCCTATGCTATTTCACATGTCTATATTTTACTCTGACTCACTAGACACTGCTAGTTCTCTATTATAGTAGATATTTTATTACAGTTATCTCTTTTGCTACATGTATCTTCTTTCAGCGTTTTCTATATCTTACTCTATTGCATGCTTTATATTTCCTATCATACTATGCACTGCGTAAGATGTATTGTGCTCATTCCTGTCCTGATTGGACCTGTTGAAAATATTACAGAGGATGAGGATGAGGCCCTGGTGTCTACCTATTATGGAGCAGGACTAGATGACACTTATGTTGTGGACCCTCAGCAGGATCCACCTGCAGCTGAGGATGTTGCCCTAGTAGTCTAGGCTAGTTTAGCTAGACAGTCTTTTCTGTATTATCTTTTTGTCTCACATTCTGAGTTGTATTTTGAGATGTGGAGATGTATAGACTCTTAGACTTATTGTATTATGAGTTGACATTCTGATGTTATGTTATCCTAGACACTTGGACTTATTTCATCTATTCTACTGTTCTCTTTGAGTTACTGTCTATCTATCTATCTTTCATTCTTCTACCTAGATGTGATTGAGATTATTTTCTGTTTGTCACCTCCATTTGGAGAGTATAAACTGTACAGGTACTTTATATTGTTAGATGATTGACCTAGGACAGCGTTCTACCGTCGACACTGCGGCGTAGGCTGGACGTACCCACTTCTCGTGCCCTTACTCTAGGGTGCGGGTCGTGACACCCTTGGTAAACTCCTCCTGCAGCGGTGGTAGACAACAGTTTAGAAGAAAGTCTCTTGGTCACGCCGATTGAAATTTTTGGGCTGGAGGCATTTGTTTTCTTCCCTCTCCCGCTACCAGGAATCTTCAGGGCAGAATTGCAGGAGGCGACGAGGAGTGCCTCATCTTCTGAGCTCAGGCGTCGCAACCGTTGAAAGACGGACCATTGGTCTGCTTGTGCTACCGCCTTGTTACAACAGCAGTTGATAATGACTTGAGTGCAGTGATGTCCGTGGAAGGATTCCTCGCATACCGAAGCCTCTTCTCTTTCCTTGCGTTTATGGAGGATGACCTCACGCAAGTCAGATGGGTCGGGAACGACCATGTTTGCTCCCTGGATTTTGGGAGACTTTTGGGAACCACTCTGTCCGTTTGCCGCCGGGGGCTGGACTCGAGTGGTTCTGTACAACTTTCCATCAGAGGCCCGTATAATAGTATGTGGAGCGCTCGGATGGTCAGAGGTCAGGATAGCGGACTGAGCTTGCCAAGCTCGTGCTGTCCTTAACTTCTTCACTCTAGCACGTGAAGGCGCATAGTAGGAAGAGTCAAAGTGATGCTGCAGAGAGTCAAACATATTCTCTTGGGCACATGAGAGATCAGGACCATAGGAGAGGCTATCGAAGACTGAGCCTGAGCTGCGTGGAGCAGGCAGTATGCGGCTGAAGTCAACAGTTTTTATGCGGCTGGTAGTTGTGGCCGCATAGGCTTTCTTCATGCGGCTGGAAGTTCTAGCCGCATGGATATTCTTCATGCGGTTGGCAGTTTCAGCCGCATGAGCATCATGTATGAGGCTGGCAGTCTTGGCCGCATGAGCATCATGCATGCGGCTGGCAGTCTTGACCGCATGAGTGTTCGGCTTCTTCCTGGAGCACATAGAATCACTCTTTGTCCCTGCAAGTCCAGCATCGTAGTGCTTTCCTCTGCCGGACTTGGGGACAGCAGAGTCCTCTATGGCTTGAAGTGGGGCCGCATGAGAGTCGCCTTCGCCGTCTTGGGCAGCAGAGAGTACTTCTTCGGTAGCTTGGAGAGGAGCAAACGTTTTGGGTCTCCACTCCTTGCGGGCCTTCTTTGTGCGGGCTCGCCGCTGGACCGGGCCAGCGCTCCCGTCGGAGAGCATTTTTTCAAACGCCTGCTGGTCGAACCGGGCGACCAACATTTGTTGAGTGGAGCCAAGTTTGGCTGCGTCTGATTGCGTCACCAACTCCTCAGCCGTGGAGAAGTTAGTCCCCAGCAGAGTCGCTATCGTGTTTGCCATTGATTATAAAAGAACAGAACAATTATATCGGAGGACTGGACTTTTAATTCACAATACAAACTCGCTCGTACAAAGAAAGCCTAGGGACGAAAACCTAGATACAGCAGTCTAAGTAGAATTGTTTAGTTTAGATTCTGGGGAGGGTGACGATAGAGGCTCGGGAAAGCGATGGCCGATCTGCCTTACTCCTTGGACGATTAGACGTAGCCTTGGCTCCGGTGAAGAAATGCTCTAGGACGTGTGGGGAGACTCCCTTGCACCCTCTGTTGATAGCTCTCTGGATTTCTCTGTAGTGCTCTCTCCTCCCTCTGTTTATCTCTCTGTTCTCTTCTGCTCTGCCTGCCTGCAAGGGAATGGCACCTTGCTATTTATAAGAATGGGGTATGCTCATTAGGGTTTGCCAATGATTGCCTCCTTCAGAAGTCGACGGCTAAGGATCACTTAATCTGGGACCTTCATCTTGAATGTAATAAATTTGAGTAATTAATATGATTGCATTAAATCTCTGTAGGCAATAAATATTGATTGCCATAGATATTCGTGATTTGTGATAGCCTGCCACGTGTCCCATTTGCTTGATTTGATTTGATCTGGACAATTATGACGATCGCAATAAATCTGATTTTGTTGGGATTTGTTAGCACCCATAATTCCAGAGAAGATAAGACTGCCACGTGTCTCCATTATCGTGAAGAACGCCATGTGTCTCAACTGAATCATCCTGACAGAGCCGCATATGAGTGGTCCTCTCGGCCGCGTGAGGATTGGCAGCCGCATGAGGATGGGTAGCCGCATGAGGATAGGCAGCCGCATGAGGATGGGTAGCCGCATGAGGATGAGCAACCGCATGAGGATGGGTAGCCGCATGAGGATAAGCAGTCGTACGAGGATAAGCAGCCGTATGAGGATGGCTAGCCGCATGGGGATAGGCAGCCGCATGCAGATGGGCGGTCGCATGGGGATGCAGATGGGCAGCCGCATAAATGCAACGGCCGCATGGAGTGGCCTCGGGAGTTGGTAGATTTTACCAGCTTTGTAAGAATATTTTCTCCTTTTTCCTAGGATCACGCCATTATGTCAGAGTCATTATTACGTCCTTTTGTCAGAGCTGTCATAACTGTCAGCCGTCAGAGCATTAAATGCAGCCGACTGTGGAGAAGAACTGTTGAAGGCCACGTGGCTATTTTTTTTTGAGCCGCATGGAACTATCCGAGCCGCATGGACTTACGAGCCACATGGGGATCCTGAGTCGCATGGGCGTCTGACCGCATGGGGATCCTTCTATTGGAGTCGTATAGGTCTTTCTTTATTCTTTTTCATGCTTCTACAATCTTGATTTACAAGACCTGCATGGGCCACCACTTAAACCGTGTCACGCTCCAGAACCAGAATACTGGAGAGCGGGGGACAGACACAGCCAGCTACGTACATTGAAGTAAATCCTACCTCGCAATACGGTCACGGCTGTCTAGATGCATGAGGGTTTACTACAAGCTATTAGTCTCTTATGGTCAAGAACAAGCCTAGTGTCTCAATCTCAAGCAAGCAAGTAAAAGTAACAAGATGGTAGATCATCAGACATACAAAGTAAGACGTCCCAAATATTACATATTCAGATGATCATGAAGCGAGTCATACAAAATACGAAGACTAACAAGAGTTTAAGTCATACATGATCAACCATAGGATCTTTCAATCATGTTATAGCCATTAGGCAGACAGGAATGCAAATTTAACACAAGCTAACACTTGCTCGGCGGCTAAACATCTCAAAAGAATAATTTACAATAGAGTGGGAGAGCAAAATAAAACCCACTCGTTGCCAGGATTACGTCTAATATGCACCATCTGGCTGGAAGGCTGGAAGATCCTCGGGTGCTACTCCAAAATCTGGCCATACAAAACCAGCAGGGTCAGACCCCAAAAAGAACAAGTGCCACAAAGAAGGCTTCACTTAGAACTAAAACCAGCATATTAGCACATGAGACATAAAGGATAATAAAAGACATGATTTATAAAATAAGACGATAAACGATAAGACAACTAAGGGACTATTCCGGTAGCCAAGTTACAACCCGTAAACCAAACAAGGACCGGGGTTGTAACCCTTCACCTGAACAGAGCTTAGTCTCCAACCAATTATCGACAAATATAAAGCATAAAGTAATGTGCAGTAATAACCATGTTGCAGTCTTGCTTAGATAAGACTAGACTGGACTCCATTCATCATTCACGGCCAAACAATGAGTACGGCTTGATACTTTAACTTACTAGGGTTATCACAAGCCTAGTTACTAGCAAGATGCAATAAGAAGTTCCAACAGTCACAAGCCCTGCAGACTTAATCCAGGTTATCCGGTCACAAGTTGAGAGAGTTGGATTAGGTGACTTAGAGGTGCAACATATGACAGTGTGCTGGAAATGTGCCATACTCGACGGCAGGCTACAAGTCCTATTAGAGTGTCCAGATAACGGGACTGCCTGTAGCTGGAAAATCTCTTCATGAACTACATGATCAATCTAGTCATTATTCTAGTCAGATTTAATATGAATCCCTGACCATGGTAACAAGGAATTTATGTCCTAGACATGATACAAGACGAGACATGTAGCTTATACAAGCACAAACACCCACAGTGTCAAGATAAGAGTTACATAGCAAGTCAAGATAGCAGTCACAACATCATATCAAGATTATCATGTTACGTTTACTTATCAAAAGTGCGCCACGACGGGCCACTATCATGTCATGTTACTTGTTACTGGCTAAAAGTGTGCCTTAACAGGCCATTATCGTGTTCTATCCTTACATTATCGTGAATGAGAGAAACTTGCATAAAATAGCTAATAATATATTCTTAAAGCCAAGGAAAAGACCTACAACTTTCATGTTGGAAGTTGAGGGAAATTCTGGCTACAATTCGGCCAAATAGGACTTAAAATAGACAAAAAAAAGCCAAAATAGGCCCTATGCGGCATTCTACGGCACTATTCATGCGGCACTATTTATTCATGCGGCTGCACACTATTCATGCTCATACGGCTGCGGCACTATTCATGCGGCACTATTCCTCCATGCGGCTATGGCACTATTTATGCGGTACTATTCATCTATGCGGCTGCGACACTATTCATGTGATACTATTCATCGATGCCGCTGCGGCTCTATTCATACGGTACTATTCATCTCATGCGGCTGCGGTACTGTTCATTCCATGCGGCTGCGGCACTATTCATTCCTACGGCACTATTCATTCTTGCGGTACTATTCATCTCATACGGCTGCGACACTATTCATGTGGCACTATTCATCTTATGCGGCTGCAGCACTGTTCATTCCATATGGCTGCGATACTATTCATTCCTGCGGTACTATTCATTCCTGCGGTTCTATTCTCATGCGACTGTGGCACTATTCAACTCATGCGGCTGCGGCACTATTTATGCGCACTATTCATCGTCCCTGCCAAAATCAGGACAGATGAACATAAAAATGGCCAAAAATACTTTTGGCCATAACTTCCTCAAAATAAGTCAAAATCTAACTTTTTAAAGGTCCATTTTTGGTAAAATCGAATTTTTTACAACATGAAACAATCAAAACATAAAAATAATGAAGTTTAATAGATCAAAACCCAAAAAAATAAAAATGATACACACTTAGATCTACATGAATCCATCCACCAAAATAAAAAATGTCAAGTTCTAAAGTGACTTAAAATCAAGTAAGAGAGAGAATGGAACAATAAAACTTGAGATTCATCGTGAAGTAAGTTGTACATGCCTAGGACTTTGTGGGTGGGAGAAGTAAATGAAGAAGATAAAAAAAATAAATGAAGAAGTGAATGAAGAGAGAGAGAAGGAGTTGGGTTATATATTAACCCTCTCCATCTCAAACCAAGCCAAGCCAAGTCAGACCAAGTCAAATTGAACCGAACCGATCAAATAAACCAAGTCAAGATTAAATCAAGACTAGGCTAAGCAAAACAAGCCTAACTACGGTCCACCTAATAAATGCCAGAAATCTCGTATACGCATACAAAAATACGTATAACACGAAATGGGAGTGACACCTCCCTCCAAGGTATCCATGTGCTGAACGAGATCTGCCGGTGGCGCATCTGATTCTGTATCACCACCTCCCATCATGTATACTGTCATGACGTGACTGGAAGTGGATGGATTGGTTGAAGCTTTGCTTTCAGCCTCGCTCTCTTGTAGAAGAGGAACTTCCTCCGGAGCCTCGTCTTGGCTACCCCCAGCTATGTTCTGGAGGATGTCTTCATCTTCGGATTGAAGATCCACAGGGGCTTGACTACCCCCAGCTATGTTCGGGAGACTAACTTCGTCTTCGGGATGAAGATCCACAGGGGCTTGACTACCCCCAGCTTCCTCTGAGACCTTCTTTCTCTTCTGGGTGCCCTCAAACACTTCTGAGGACGGGACAGTCGTCTTGGTCTTCCTCGACTGGCTCTTGGAGGAGGACGAAGTCGAGGAGTTGCCAGTCGCCTTTCGAATTGATGGGGAGTTAGAGACTACGTTGCAAGAAGCAACCTGTTGTTTTGGCTCCTCTTCAGTTGACACCTTCTTCCCGAGGCGATGTTGGAGGGGCGTTGATGATTGCAGCCGCTGGAACACGGACTGCCTTGGTGGGACTGCGGTCTTGCAACAACAGTTGATGGTGACTACAGCACATGTGTGCCCTGTGAGGGGCACATTGTGCTTGTCAGTAGACTCTCCTGATTGGCGTTTGTGAATGATCACATTACGCAACTCGTTGGAGGAAAGTGCCACCTTCACACCCCCATCAGGCGCATGGCAAGGCCAAGCGCAGGGGTGGTTGAGTGAATGCTGCACCCCCTGATCTGACGTAAAAGATGTGCCAGATCAATATTGGGGAGCAACATTTAGATTGACTTGAACCAGCCTCAGACGCACAACCAATATAGGCGCAGGGGTTCAAGACCACAGAGTTTGCCTCACACGGCTTGGTTGAAAGCGCAGTAGATGCGCCCAAGCAGCACGAGATCTTTGAAGGTTGGCCCGTTCGTGGCGCAGAAGCACCCTAGTCAACCTTGTACAGTTTACCATTGGCAGCACGCATGATTGTGAGCTCATGCCTCTGGCTCACTGTTGGCATAGCACGTTCGAGACGCATAACCCGTGCTGCCTTGGACTTCTTCGTACCAGCCCACTGGGGCACATAGTACTCAGAGTCCAGATTATCCTTGCCACGACAGCGAGTGAGTCTGTCAAAGATAGATGCCTTCTTTGGTGCAATAGAGTTAATGCACAGGGTGTTAGCTGCGCCCCTGCTCCGTCGACGTATCTTTCTTGTCTGAAAGAAAAAAGGTTGGGGAATATGGTCGACCCCACGCTTTCCTGAGAGGTGTGCTGCACCCGCAGCCGCATCCTGGCTGTTGACGACATCAGCAGGAAGGGTAGGCTGCATTAGCGTATCCCCTTCGGTGATGGTGCCAGGGGCCTCGACCTTGCGTACCTAGACTTAGCGAGTCTTCTTCGGCTTTGGCAGCCGCTTTAAGGACTTGTACTGCCTTCAGAGATGAACTCCTCATACGCTTGTTGATTGAGGCGTACGACCAGCATCTTGTGGAAGGAGCCGACCTTCACATCGTCAGATTGCGACACAGCTTTCTCAGCAGAGGAGAAAGTGGTCCCCAGCAGAGTCGCCAGCTTGTTTGCCATTAAAATCTTTTGATTGCAATTTCAATTACAAACAGAATAGTGTTACAATGTAGGACTTAGATGTAGTCCTAGGAGTACATTTTTGTTTATCTGGGTCCCTGTATCGATGGAGCGAGTGGTAATGAGTTGACTCCGTTGACGATCTGACTACGGTTCTCGGTTCTCTGAAAGTCTGAGTTGCTCTGGGTGCTGGAGCTTGCGGAGAGAAAGCAGACGTTGAGTGTCTGTATATGTCTCTCTCTCTCTGCGTGTGTGTTCGTAGTTTTGTGTGTGTGGAAGAAGGAGATGATCCCTCTATTTATAAGCAGCAGGTTTGGCTGTTCATGCGCGCATATATAGGATACACTTATACGTGGGGATGCCACATGGTTGAAGCTGCAGGAGGCGCATGGATGATGCATCATCATTTGTGGGTTGAATCCTTCATACTGTATTTGTGAGCTGGCACGTAGCAGGGGAGAGGATCTTTCAGTTGCTGAGATCTTGGGTGATTAGCACCCCATCATAGGCTGAATTGAGTCAAAGGATACGTGGCACATGTCCGTAGCTCAAAGGTCTTGGATTTGGTGGAGGGTAATCTGATAGGGTACGTCTGGAATTGGGCGTATGAGAAGACTTTGGCTCGCAACCTTCAAGAGTCATGAATCAGTCTGGGCACACGGCCTTTGAGGCACATGCGAGGCTTCAGTAGCGACTTGACCTCTGTCTTCAGGGATCAGAGGAAGGTCTGAGGCGCATGGCTCTTGAAGCGCATGCAGAGATTTGGGCGCATGGCTGCAGAGGCGCATACGAATGGTTGGGCGGCCACGTGGGTTGTAAACGTTGGAGGAAAGTAATGATGATGCTGACGTCAGCGATACTTCATTTTCTGCAAAAGCAGCCAACTGTTCAGTCCTCGGAGGACGTGCTGCCAACTCTGTCACTTTGGCATTAATTGCTTGGTGGGGTGATGAGCCGAAGTGGGTACGTCGATTTGTACTCCACTGGGCATATGTGTCCATGTTGATTAGGACGCATGGTTCTGTGCTTTGTTGGACACATCCATACAGGGCGCTTGGTAAGACGAGCACGTCTGTACGATGTACGGTATCTGTCCGGCGCATCCGTTTGCATAATGCGTCTTTATTGGTCCAACTGTTGCGTTCTTCGAGTGCTTTAAATAGCCGTTTTGACTTGGCCGAATTCGAAGCATCAGGTTCATCACCATAAATGCAAATTTATTGCACGGGATTCGAAGAGCCCGTCATTTGGCACATGGGTTTGATTTGCCTGGCCAATAAATAGCAGCAAGGAGAGAATTTGCTTCTCGTTCTCTCACGTCTTCCCGAATAAACTTATTTGCTTGAGTATATTCTGTTGTCAAGATGCTCTCGAGGGTGAAGATGGGACGAGTTGTCTTCGTTCATGCACTTGAAGGTTACTGTTACATCCAAAAGTCAGAATCACGGGCTTCTGAGGCAGGCAGAAGGTGCCTGTTTTATCCAAAGATCGGGATGCTCGAGCCCCGTCTCCGTTATTCTGGAAGAGCCGCAGATCAGAATTGTGGAGCCCCCATCTTCCTTGGGCTTTGGAGAGCTCTTCCTCCAGCTAGAGTGGGGTGTTGCCCACTCTGGTTGTGCTGAAAGCTGCTCCTTTAGCCGAAGTACTTAAAGTGGAGCACATATGCTGAGACTTTATGATGCGCATAACTGAGATGCTGAAGAGACGCGTCTAACTGAGATGCTGAATAGATGCACCTAACTGAGACGCTGAAGAGACGTGCCTAACTGAGACAATGAAGAGACGCGCCTTACTAAGATGCTGAAGAGATGCACCTAACTGAGACGCTGAAATGATGCGCCTGGAAGATGATGCGTCTGGCGAAAGGCGCATGACAGTTTGCTGCGCCTGGCTATAGTCTTAGGATCTTTCTTTTCGTAAAAATTCTCCTTTGTAAAGACTTTTTTAGATATGTAATAGACTTTTATATGAAATAGAAAATCTTCCTTTGATGTCTATACTTTTGCTGTTCTTTGCTGTACCAAGTACTTCGCTAGAGCTCCCTAGCACATGTAGTGTTAAGTGCATATGAATTCTGGCCTGTAGGTGCGTCTGAAATTCTATGCTTCTACAAGATCCCCTTCAAAATTTTCAAAATTTTTCGTCGAGTTTTGGAATACTTTGAATAAGAAGCATGGTGTTGACTTCAATGGGGCGCATGACTGTTCGGGACGCATAATTGCTCCGTGCATCTATGATGAGACGCATGCTCCTCTTTAGTTTTAAATGCAAATGATAATGCTTCGTAATAAACAAAAAGATTTATGGTGATCTTTTTTGTATATCTACTGTTATTATTTTGTAGAACCTCAGGCGGCGGCTGGCGTCACCCTTCATCGGTTCACACGTGTGACCATGCCTATAAATAGGCGTCTGATGGAGAGAGAGAGTTCTTCCTCTCTTTGCTTTCTTCTTCTTTAGATTTCTTCATCGGCTGACGTCGCCCTTCCTTTGATGTCTATACTTTTGCTGTTCTTTGTTGTACCAAGTACTTCGTTTGAGCTCCCTGGCACATGTAGTGTTAAGCGCATAGGAATTCTGGCCTGTAGGTGCACCTGAAATTCTATACTTCTACAGTATGAAAGACCAAAGCTAGAAATACCTTTGAGGTTGACGATATAGCTTATCAAGAGGATGAACTACCTCTTGTAACAAATATTATAGAAGTGGACACGACGAAAGTTCCTCATTACATATCTAATTGTGTAGAAGAAGTAGAATTATCTGAAGAAGAAGATGCAGATGAAAGTGAAGATGTAGAGGAGGAAGAAGAAGAATGAGAAGAAGATGATGAGCTAAACGAACAAGATGAATTTTCAGAAGAGGATAAAATCTGTACGTTTGTTTTATCACCATATTTGACACTTTAGTGACACTTTTGTGACTATAATATTTTCAAAAATATGTGATGTCTATCATATAAATATGTATATTTGTTTTATTGTCATATGTTATTATCAAATATTACTAGACCAGGAGGACGATGCGGAGGATATTATGTTAGGCAGTCCCGTGTACCTCAAGTTCGGGAGGTAGATTTTGTACCCTCATCCTCATCTCCGAGTACGCCAGTATACCATTATGTTCCCGATCCATTACCGGGACAGGGTAGTTTCAGCAGGTTGGCGACTCCTCACTCGTCGTCAAGCATTCCTCCCGCATCAAGCATTCCTTCTGCCGATGGCTCCATGGGGAGAGCCGACGCCGAGCATATGGAGGACGGCGATCAGAATGATCCTGGTCAGGCAGGAGGTGAGAGCGACCCTCCATGCGCTCTCCCGGACGAGACGCGTATGGATATTTGGACGAACGGGCCTACGAAGTAAGTTAATTAGTTAATATATATTTCTTAAATGATTATATGTACATATATATTCATGAAATTTATTATTGTATAGATATCGGCCTCCTACAGTACAGAGACAGCTGGGGTTATTTCTGTGGCAGAACTATGGTGGGCCTTGGATTAACTACTCCGATGCTCCCGCGGATAGAAAGGCCTTTTGGTTGGCCCACTTTAAGGCAAAAAATTTGTTTATTTTTAAATTTTAATAATCATTTGTGTATATTATACAACTCTTTCTATTTTACTTGTTGTAGATGACCTATTTCTATCCACCACATCGGGCGACGAAGATCGAGGCCCAATTTTCTGCCGTCGTAGGCAAGCTCATCCATGATGCAATCCACGACCAGAAGTCTCGTGATCGCTCCAGAAAGCCAATCCATGGGTGGATCACGCCAGAGCAGTGGATTGCGATGAAAGCTAGATTCGACGAGGCCAGGTACCAAGAGCGGTCTGGCAAGGCCAAGGTTGCGTGGTAGAGCGCCAGTAAGTGGTGTGGTGGCTCCATTTCTATGACGGAGCATTTTCGTTGTCTGGTACGTTTCTTTTATCGGACATCATTTTATATATAATTGGATAGAATGTTTAATACTAATAATAGATAATATATTTTATCAGGTAAAAAAGGGTGAGGACCCCAACATGGTGACCTTCTTCCTGGTCACCCATCGGAGGGCTGGAGAGTTTATTGACAAGAGGGCGATGCAGGCATATGTACGTTCTATTCTTTATATTAATTTGGCTTAATTGCACTTTGCTACCCTCAACTATTCCGCTTTTTCAACTTGATACCCTAAACTTTTTTTTGTAACAAGTTGATACCCAAAAAAATTTTGGGACCAAAATACCCCTGCTCAAACCTTAAAATTACTTCCCTCCCCAACCCCCCCCCCTCCCCCACTCCGGCTACCCCCTCCCTCCCGCTCCGCCTCCCCTCCGGCCACCCCCCACTCCCGCGCGCGTCCACCCCCCCTACCCCCACCGCCGTCGGCCACCGCGGCAGCAGCAGCCGCCGCAGCAGCCACCGTAGCAGCCGCCGCCGCGACGGTGGCGCCTGAAGCTGAAGGGGGGGGGTTGGCCGGCGTGGGAGAGGGGGGGCCAGAGGGGAGGCGGAGCAGGAGGGTGGGGGTGGCCGGAGTGGGGGAGGGGGGGGAGGGGAGAAGGAAAGAGGGAAGGGATAAGGGCATTTTGGGGTTTTTTGAAAAATTAGGTATCAAGTTGAAAAAAAAATAGTAGTTGAGGTATCAACTTGTTACAAAAAAAAGTTTAGGGTATCAAGTTGAAAAAGCGGAATAGTTGAGGGTAGCAAAGTGCAATTTAGCCTATTAATTTACTATAATTTAGAAAATAGGAAAATATATATCAATATAGACTTTAGCAAACACTTAGACGTTAGCAAACAATGTTCTAGGCCGAGTTTCTTCGGCTACGTACAAGAGGAGGCGGCTACTGCTGCTAGTGCGCCAGCAGAGAGAGGGGCTGGTACTTTCTCCCAGCCGCCTACAGCTCCATCGTCGGACGACCTATGGATGATCGTCGTTGGTGGTCTTCAGAATGGTACGTACTATGGTACGGGATCCTACGGCGCCTATTTGGCTTCAGAGTCATCCCGAGCCCCCTCTGTCAGTGCGTTGTCTCCAGCTTTGCAGGCGTCATCACGAGCTCAGGATATTGGTCGTCAGATCGACGAGCTGCATCGCGAGTTGCAGCATCAGATTTCTGATCACCATACCGCAGAGCGACGATCCGATGATCATCAGGCGATTTGATGCGGTCGAACGCAGTTTACAGGAGCTGATGAGTCTGCAGCAGGCTACAACTGCCAGCTTGCACACACTCACCGAGTCTACGGAGCGCACAGAGCGTAGACAGGTCGAGCTGGAGGGATCACAGAAGACCGTGACTGCCTCACTCACCCAGCTACATACTTTTCTTGAGGAGAGTACTCAGAGGATGGTGAGTACCCTTGTTGCGCATGGTAACCGACTGCGAGAGCTGGAGCAGATACGTCCTTCCGGTCCATCGACGGTGCCGACTCCAGACGTTGCGCTGCCTCCTCCTGTCCCTGTGGTGCAGCTTACACAAGAGCAGTATGAGTTCATGTTATCTCAGATGCGTAGCAGGGATCCTCAGTGATCCAGTAGATTTTTTATCATCTTTGTATGTATTGCCCCTATGGGTCCATTGATCATTGGTACACTGATTTTTATTCTTATTTGACTCTGTTGGATATGTATGTTTGTTGGACATGTATGTTTGTGATATTTACTTTGTTGGTATTTTTATTGAGTATATGTATGATATTTACTTGGACATGTATATTTGTGATATTTACTTTGTAGACTGTTATGATGGGAGACTGTTATTCATCTATTGGTTGTAGACTGTTATGATGGAGACTGTTAATTATGATGATATCTGCGACAGGGATGACAAATATACCTACGTTGGGTTATAAGCGATGATCTGATATACAAAGGAGGTGCTGCCCAAATTTAAAAAAAATATAATGTATATTTTTATGATGACGTGTGTCTATGTTTACAGTGTACGTAAAATGCAGTGTTCGGAACCATCGATAGTTTTGATTACTATTGTATGTTTTATCTTGGACAGAAAGAGCAACAGTTCAGTGTGTACTTCTAAGAGCTTCATTTTCACATCCTTCACTTTTTCGGGACGTCGTAAAGGATCCCGAGAAGGTGAAGGACGTGAAAAGGAAGCTCTGAGAAGTACACCCTAAACTGTTGCCCTTTCTATCCAAGATAAAACATAGAATAGTAAGCAAAACTGTCGATGGTTCGAACACTGCACTTCACACACACTGTAAACACAGACACACAGTATAACAAAAATACCAATCATATTTTTTTAAATTTTTTTTATAATATCTGCGACGTATAGCGACGATCTGCGACGTATCCTGAAGTCGCTAATTAGCGTCGTTACGTCGCTATCCGTCGCTCAGTAGCTGACGTGACAGAGAGATAACGTCGCTAATTTGGTCACTGTACGTCGCTACACTGCTGAAGTGGCAGGCATGCCATGTCATCACATAAAAAGAAATGACGTCGCTTAGAGGTCGCACTACGTCGCTGTTTTGGCGACGTACTGTTACGCCGCTATATGTCGCTAATTTTGCGACGTCCTAGCGACATTGGTTGTGACGTCGCAAACAGCGACGAAAGGCGACAAAATTGTCATCTACGACTAGCTTTTTTGCGACCTTCATATTTTGTCGCTAAATTTGTCGCTAACTCCTATTAGCGACGTATTTTTATTATTTAGCAACATATCCTGACGTTGCTAATTTGCCTTATTTTAGTAGTGGTGGTATAGGATGATCAATACGATACATCATATTTATGTATTCTCCTTTGATTTGTTCAATTTTTCTAATTTTTAGGGTTTGTTTGATATTTACGGTTGATTTGTGATTTGTTCTCCATCGTTTAATTCTTGTGATGGTGAATGGGTGTTGGCTTAATTCTCAGCCCAACTAATTTGTATTGTTACAGGGGAAGAAGAAGAAGTATTAAGGATGTCTATGAATGATAATGGCCACTGTATTTCTGGGGATCATCTCATTAATGTTGCTTTCCACTGCGTAGTAATTTTCTCAGGGATCCACTTATCTGCTAGATGGCATCTACTTTTGTCCCCTCTTAATATTGATGTGCACTTCTTATTTTGTTACATAGCTAATGGCTGATGAATTTTTAGACAAAAGCATATAATCATTTGGAGTACTTAGTTTTATTAGCAAAGACTTGCTAGGATTATGTACTGGAGTGCAATGCTTGAATTTTTTGCATCCTCCTGTCATTCAAAAAATGACAAAACCATGGAAACTCTTCTTGTGATGGCATACCCCCTTGTTGCTTCAAACATCGAGGCATATATGTTTGTTCCTTCTCGTTCCTCATTTTTACAAGTTGTAATATTTGGCAGAAAGATTTAAAGGGAGAGAGATGAAGAATCCACAACAAAGGACACTTTTGTTCCTTCTTTGGGTTATGGCTCCCCATTGAACTGTTGAGGTCACAAACAAAGTGGTTATCAGAATCGTCCTACTTTGTCACATGTTCCTCTACAGTTAGATTTGTAGATTTTTTGTACTCAAGTTATGCCTGTGATTGGGACTTGTCATGAATATAGTTTTTGCGAAACAATGGACATAACAAATGTTGTCTTACAGTTTGTTTATTTTTGTTTTATTATCTTCCAAGACTCACCTAAAGGACATAACAAATGTTATTTTCTATTGTTCGTATCCTTCATGTTCTGATGTTTACACATCATATATATTTCATGGCATGATATATTCAGATCTAAACTAAGATAATATATCATGTTGCCTATATTTTTTATATATCATGTTCGATAATAAATAGTCAAAGTAGCAAATTATGAGTCCCTTTGTTATGACTTAATCAGAACTTAACTAGGAAACCTTACTACATTATATGCACATATGTTCCAGCAATCTGACAAGTTTAGATGACTGTAAGAACTGTAGCTTTTACTAATTCTTCTAAAACATATGTGGAATTAAGTTTCCAATATACTTTTTTGCTATGTTGATAGTGTTCTCATTTTATGGCATTATGCGATCCTGTGAATATTGCAGTGGCCAGTGCACTGGATGATGTTTCCTCAAATATTTCCAAAAACATCATTCATTTCCTACCTAGTCTTCCCATAAGATATCTTTGCAGCTTAGATGTGTTATGTATATTTTTTCTCTTACATTAGCACAATATTTGTCTACTACAAATTTTATTCTTAATATATCTTGTCATATACCTGCATTAATTAGGTGTCGATACCTGACAATGACTTTTAGGATTCTCCTAGACCATTTTTTAGGTCGTGCCAGCATCTGCAATGATGGTTGAATGAGTCTAGATATTGGGCCAGATTCAGATAAATCATTCAACAAAGCGTTAGAGATAACAAAGATAGTCATCTCGAAGGAAACGTTAAGATGTATATATACATGTATGTAGATATATTTTTGTAAAAACTATAATTAAGATGGTGATATTGTATACAATTTGGAATGAGATATTTTAATTCAATAGGAATGCTTCAAATGTTTGTTAAATTTCATAATTTATGTTATCTGATTCGAAATGAATTTTTGGAAAATGATCAGTATTAACCATTGTTTTTATAACGCTTTGACATGTGATATATATATATATCTGTGATTTCAAGAACAGTTTGAAAAGCGTTATATATATATATATATATATATATATATATATATATATATATATATATATATATATATATATATATATATATATATATATATATATATATATAACACATCTATTTTGAAGCATTATAAGTAGGAATTATATATATATATATATATATATATATATATATATATATATATATATATATATATATATATATATATATATATATATTTTATATATATATATATATATATATATATATATATATATATAAGTAGGAATTAAAAAAAAAATATATATATATATATATAAGTAGGAATTATATATATATATATATATATATATATATATATATATATATATATATTATATATATATATATATATATATATATATAGATGTGTTATATATATATATATATATATATATATATATATATATATATATAATATATATATATATATATATATAGGAATTTTATATATATATATATATATATATATATATATATATATATATATATATATATATATATGAAAATATTTATAACGTTTCAGAAATTTTCTGTCATATATAGTTGTATTATTTATAACATTTTCTAGAAAAAAGGTTATATAAGGAGAGATCATTTATAACGGTTTTAGTAAAAATTTATAACACTGGTTTTCATGACGGCTGTGGGCTTACAAAAAAGCGTTATAAAATATCATTTATGACAGTTTTTAGCCATCATAAAAAGGTATTTTTTTTGTAGTGACCCCAGACTTCTACGACATCACGCACAGCGAGGACGATTGGTTCGGTATAGTCAAATTGAGGACGAACGATTTACGGAATCGGGACATGATACTCACCATGAAGAACGTCTATCTGTCTCGACCGAGCACATACCGAACCATGCCTTAGCCAAACAATTTGATATAATGCACGAACTTCTTAATCGATAAACCATACAAATGGGTCATGCTCCATAAACCATCCAAACCCAACCGAATTAAGTAAGCCTGCATCACCACTCAAATTTTGTGATACTTCGCACAACACAAATCCAAACATGAGAAACAAACCAAGAAGCCAACACAATGCCTCTGCACCGAACAAGACATAACACCAAACACATAACATCTCCGGCTGATTCCTGTACATGAACCCAAGTCCATCCAGGTCTTCGAGCCAACACCAGCATAATGTGCCTCGTGAAGCAGTGCATTAGTGTTACTTCTTCTTCTTAAACCCTAATCCTAACATTCATCCTCACCATCACTATCATCATTACCCTCACCATTATCACCATACAACCTTTTTTTGATTTATGGTTAGTATGTGAATTTAGAGAAGAAATATCTAAATATGCACATAATTTATTTTTTTAAGAGGTTCAATTTTTTTGTCAAGTGACAGTCATATGTGACAGATTTTTAACAAAATGCTTTAACCTACAAAATCTCAGCTATTTATCGTAACAATTTATTATTAAAAATAGTTTATGGTATCAAATTGCAAACTGACACTTGTAATTGAGGGTATCTAATTATGAAATTAACTTCCTAATTAATCTCTCTTATCCTTTCCTCAACCAAAACACTAAAAGAACAAAACACACTTGCATTTTTAATGGCACCCTCTTTTGGAATGGTTTTGTTTGGTATTATCCGTTTTGTTGAGGGGTCAACATCCATGCCTTGTCAAATACCTAAAACCCATCCCACACCCCAAGATTCCCTTGACCACAAATGGGTGCTTGCTAATTAAGAGGGATTTATAGGCCATGGAACAGTTAAAGCAGGACACCTTCCCCCTCCATCCTTTGGGGGTACCCCGTCATGTGTTGTGCTTTGACCCATTAATTGATTAAAAGCATCACCAAATTTGTTATCAAGAGGCTTAGGGGTCATTCTCAAAGAAGAGATGGAACATGAATATATATTTTTTTGCATCCTCCACCAATTATTCCTCTCCACACCGATCATTGGCCTTAGAAAATAGTTTGATGTGCAGAACTCCTCCGGTTTAGGTAACCTGTAATTTCGGATCCAATATTCAAATAATCTCTGGAGCAGAGAACATCAACGTCTTTAGAGTTTCAGGGATCCTTTCTGGCCAAGTGTAAGATCAACTATGGCATTTGTATAGAATATATACATACAACATACATATAGAAGCTTTGTACTTGCACTTAATAAAAGTAGACAGTGACATTTGTTAGTATTATTAATCTTGTCAACTCTTAAGAGTGTCGAGCTTATACGTTTCGAAGATCATTGGATATGACTCCATGTGTTTATATTGAAGAGAGGAAAATAACAGTTTGGCTACAAACATGAATAGCTTCACCAAGAAGAAGATGTCTATATAAAATTTGCAATCAAAGAAAAAAAAAAAATATTAGTTCGTTTCACTCCCACTTGCACTTTTTATTCTTCTACATTGGGGAAGAGAGAACATTAACTATTATATGAAACATATATGGAGAGAGCACATTCTCTTGGAAGCTGTTTGACTAGAATCAATGTGAGGAAGAGGAAATGTAAGCAAAGTCTCCTCATGATGCCCCCTCCTTAGTCCCCTTGGAATTTATGATGAAGAATACTATATATGAAGGTTGCAACAGTAGCATGCAAGCACCAATACGACAAAAGACTATTTATTAACTCTACTGATAAGCTCTACATAATTTACCGCTGCCTAGTTTCAGTGCTTTTATTTAGATGAGAACAAAACTAGCCATCATATCAGTTACTGTGTTTTGTTTTCAAGCTCAAGATACGTGTGGATCAAGATTGGGGCTACAGTAGTGCACCAATCTAAGCCCACTCAAGCCTGCATGACTACTATACCTATGGGCTTTGATTGAGGTATATATAACTGGCTGTTCAACCGATCAGAAGTATAACACAAAAACTACCACAAACCAAGGGCGGAGCAAGAATTTAAGTTACCCCGGACTAATCTAAGCCTAATATACTACTATTTGACGAAAATAAACCAAATAAATAGTTGCAAAAATATTATTTATCGAACAAAACACAAAGGAAAATACATATCATCAAACGACTATGGGAACGGATTGGACATGGCCGCATGGGCTGAGGCCTTGTACAAAAAAAAAAAAAAAAAAAAATCTTAGCCGGATCTACAGTCCGGACCAGTCCAGCTCCACCTCCGACCACAACTATCCTCCACCCCAGACCACAACAACAGCGTATATGTAAATTTTCTCATAGTGTTTCTGCGTGTAGCAGAGTTTGATGAGAATCAAAATATAGGTAGTGTTATATATATATATATATATATATATATATATATATATATATATATATATATATATATATATATATATATGACCTCTAGCCTAATGGTTAAAAGAGATGCATGCGGCCCAAGTGGTCGGGAGTTCGAGTCTCAGTGGAGGCGAGTTCGCCACAAGTACCCATTGCTTCAAAAAAAATAAAAAATATATGACCACTAGCCTAATGGTTAAAAGAGATGCATGCGGCCCAAGTGGTCGGGAGTTCGAGTCTCAGTGGAGGCGAGTTCGCCACAAGTACCCATTGCTTCAAAAAAAAAAAAAAAAAAAATATATATATATATATATATATATATATATATATATATATATATAGCTTCAAAAAAAAAAAAAAAAAAATATATATATATATATATATATATATATATATATATATATATATATATATATATATATAAAAGAAAAAATATATATATATATAAGTACCCATTGCTTCCAAATATATATATATATATATATATATATATATATATTATATATATATATATATATATATATATATATATTTAAAAATATATATATATATATATATATTAGTTTGCCACAAGTACCCATTGCTTCCAAATATATATATATATATATATATATAAAATTACAAAGGAATATATATATATATATATATATATATATATATAGAGAGAGAGAGAGAGAGAGAGAGAGAGAGAGAGAGAGAGGGAGCAGAATTCTATATATATATACAAGAGCGGAACCAGGAATTCAAGTCGCCCTTGGCTGAACCAAAAATATATATATATATTGTACGTAGTGAAAAAATGACAATATTTGCTAATTGTTTTTTCTTCAGATTTTATATGTAGTAAAAAATATATTATACGTAGTAAAAAATATATTATACGTAGGTGCCATATGTGATGTGGTAGGTGTTGATGATTTTCCTCCATCTCTCGATTTGATGTACGAAAAAAAAATTTCTTGCTTTTCTTCAGATTTTCCATTACAAACTACAATAAAAAAAATTATTTTAATCAAATACGTTGCATACTTTGTGTCTACATTGCATACATTGTGTCTATATTGCATAATCTGATACATTCCAAGCAAGGAGAAATATTTGCGACGTCCTACTACATCCATTGGTCCATTGGAGAAACAATAGTATGCAGCATGGTTCATACTTCATACTTCATACTGTCATCCAAGCAAATTAAAAAAAACGACAATATTTGCTAATTGCTACTTCCTACTAAAACAACAACATTTGCTAATTGCTACTTCATACTTCATATTGTCATCCAAGCAAATTAAAAAAAAAAGCTTCATTGCATTATTTGCATACTATGTGTGGAGAAACAACAGTATGCAGCATACTATCAAACACTTATTGTTCAAGCAAATTAAAAAAAAAAAAAAAAGCATTGCATACGACAATTCCGCCCCTAGTGCTTAAATCAAAATCTTTGCTACACTAAGACATTATAACGAACACTTAGGGCCCTTTTGGTACGCGGAATACTAAATACCCAGGAATTCTATATTCCAAGAAATTTTATTCCAATGCATCATATTCCCGGATATTCTTTATTACCACGTTTGGCACATAATATAATATTCCCGGGTATATATAATTTATTCCCGGGTATATATAATACATGCGTTTGGTACCATAAATAAATTCCTAGGAATATATTATTTCTCAAACTCACGTGGAAAGATATTTAAATATAAAAAATGTTATAGCGGTGACAATCTTTTTCGTATCTACCCAATAAAAAAATAAAAATATTGCAGGTAAAATTGTCAAAGTCTAATAAATTAAAACACATACTCAAAATATTTTCAAAGTGGCAGCAGCTATTGTTCCAAAGGCCAATAAATAGCTAATACGGACGGAAGCTAATTAAACTATAGCTAATACTGGATGGTAGCAAACAAGCAATCAAGTGCATCAACTATTGTTCCAAAGGCCAAATAAATAGCAAACTAAAACTTAAAAACGCAATATCCAACAAGGGCAAGAGCAACAGATCCAAAATAACCTACAAGTAAATGCAGGAACCAAGGAGATTGTGCAATAAACAAAGGTACCAAGTAGGAAAGATTGAAGTTCCATTGTATGGCTTGTGCAGCTACAATTCACAAAGAAGTCTACAAATTCAGGTGGATACAAACCAAAACAACGTGAGACAATTCATACAAACAACAAATAAGTAGCATAAAGATCCACACATAGCCAACCAATAAGAGGATATAAATGAACTACTCTCAATTATTACTACTAAGTAAACCCTGGAGGTAGAGCTTCCTCAATCCATAAGGCAATGTGAAGAAGTAATTGGCCCTAGCTGCATCCCTGCTCAATATCTCTCCCGCCCTTAGCATGTCGGCATCGCTAAACCCCTCTACCTTGGATACTTCCTCAAATACATTGAGTCTCCTTGAACCCCACTCTGCTTCTATCTCAAAACATTTGGCAATTTTTGCCACATTTGTAGATGTTTCTCCATACAACTTACCCACGTCCTTCATTACATCGACAAGACTTTCGAGGGTAGTACTTTCAGTTGTCTTAGTCCTTTTTCTCGTCCTCATACCACTACTAGAAGCATCTCCAGTAGGTACATGTGAATGACTCATATTTTCATCAACATTCGCATTTTTCTGGATGTCATACAAACCATGAACCACCTCATTTGTTGCCTCCTCCTCCTCCATTGCTTCAACAGCATCAGCCGGGCCCTCAACTGCTTTACCCCCTGCCCTATCCTTACCAAATATAGAACCCAAATCATCATAGTATGGAAATGGCTTGTTCCTGAAACCCTTCGCAGTAGTATGGCTCTGCAAAACATTAAAAAGATAATATGCATATGATGAGGATGAATTAACTATTAGCATATGGCAATCAAAGTAAACAATCAAAGTGTGTTTCTTGTAAAACATTAAAATAAACAAACGCCTTCTTTCTCGATAGCAAGTAATGGCAATCAAGGTGTGTTTCTTACTTAACATAAAACACATCAATTTATGCATATGATGAGGATGAATTAAGCAGAGCACAAGTATCTGTCTCATGTCACAAATTTATTCCTATCAATCTAATTAACTATCCCTACAAATCCAAACTAGACTGAAAGTAATTGTTTTGTTGAACTTTTCTACATAGTATTTATCTTGATATCACAATCCCCTAATGGAGTTCTCTTATTGCAGGATCCTCTCAAAGAGGAGGACCAAAGAAGATAACCTGTACAAATACAGTTTTCTGTTGCCATGATGTACAAATGAGTAGAGGATAATTATGTAGTAAAAATGCAGTAAAAAAATGCAAATAGAGGACAACCATGATTCTCTTCAAGTTTCCTTCTGCCAGGAAAAAAGGTAGTAAAAAAAAAGATAGGTACCACATTGCCAGTATTGGACTGTAACACCCAGTTTTCCAGATGAGGGTAATTTTGATATTTTGTAATTATAATTATTATTTATTGATATTTATATCATATTATAATTTTTGGTGATTTTTAATCATTTTTAAACTATTTAAAAATTGTTTTAAGTCATGACTTATGATCTTGATGTACTGCTAGTAAAACCCTAGAGACTGCATAACCTAGAGCCTAACCATGTCATTAGGATAGTTTAATTATTAATTATATTTGAGGGTATTCTTGTCATTTTGAATCTATTTGAATTAATATATATTTAATTGGAATTTAATATGAGTATTGTAGTGGTGTGATTTGAATATGGTTTAATTCATTGCCTTGTAGTGTGGTTAGCCATAACCTAGACTTGACCTAACCTAGATTAGTCATAGCTAGCTATGGTTAGTGTTAGTTAGTGTTAGTTAGGATTTATTGGTCTTGGTTAAGTCATGATTAGATAGAGAAACTAGGTCACAACTTGACTAGAATGAAACCTAGGCTTGTGAACCATTGAATTAGCTAGATTAATTTATAGCCATTTGATCATCCCAAAACCCTAATCCCTCACTAGTGGCCAGCCATACCTTGGTTTCCTCACTCTATTTAATGCCTCCTCAAAGTTAGGGCTAGCCTCTTTAGAATTTTTTCAAGTTTGAGAAAGAGGTAAGTCCCCAACTTCAATAATTCTTAGAAATTCCATTTCAATTCCTTTTCCACCCAAACAAATTGCCTTAGGTTCTAATTCACCTATTCTTGCTATTTATGGAAGATTATTTCAGCTTGGGAGCAATTTGGTGAAGTATGGCTATCAAGAGGAACACCCCTCTTTGGAATTTTTTTGAGGATTTTGACACCTATAGGTAACTCCTTCAAAACTTATTGAAATTGTTATTATTATTGCATATTAGCCTAGATCTAGGTGTCCCCTAGCTAACCCTAGAAATTTGTAGCATTTTATGTCCATTTTGTGTCCTAAATGGACACGTATCAGCCCACTATGTAGAGTGTTTGATGAAATGCCCCAAAGGAGATTTTGACCTATTTTTCTGAAAGCTTTTGAATAGGAAATTGTGTTTTAGTGTCGTTTAATAGTTTTTTAGTGTTTGAACACATTTTGTTTCGTGTCGGGGTCGTACTGGACCCGCGGACACGCCCCGCGCACAAGCGGTTGGCTGTCCTGCTACCCGCGTGTCCGTGTGGCCATTATAGGAGTCGTGGACACGTGATTTTGGACACAGACCAAGGAGCAGGGACTGACATCACACCCCTTGAGTCTCGTGTCGTCTTGTGTCGTGTCGTGGGAGAAAACACACGCGCACTGTTCCTACACAGACTGTGTACAGGTGGGTTTTGGCCATTGACACGGGGTTCGTATCGCTTCTGGATACGTCGTGGTGACATGTCAGGGACACGAGTGTGTAGCCCTAGTGTGGGCGTACACGTGTGCACGAGCACGTGTCCTAAGTCGTGTCGTGTCCACGAACACGGTGAACACGTGCACGATGTAGTGTTTGGTTCTGTGCGTGTACAGTCTGAATGGTTGTTTCAGTGTTTAATTCCTAGTTTAATGATTTAAATTGTGTTTTAATTTGCTAAATTAGATTCTAACATGATTTAGGATATATGTTAAATTAGTTTACATGTTAGTTTAGGTTTTGTAGTATGGGATTTTGAATTCGAATTTCGAATTTCTCTATGAGCTACGATACTTCACTGATACGGCTGAATGTTTTATTCCTGAAATTGATTTCATTTCTTTCTGTTTTGTGATGATGTTAAAGGTTAATCGTATTCACCAACATATGTATCAGATTAATGAGATGTTGGATTGTGTAGGGTGTTCGAGAATTGGTTTCAAATGAAGTTTTTTTATATTTGATACAATATGGCTGATGTGTTCCTGACCTGGATTCATCTCTTTTTTTCCTGTTTTAGGATGTTTGAATATCAGAATTAGCCCACCTACATATTGAGGAGTGTTGTGCATGGTTACTTTGAATTGTACTAATGCAAGGGGAATCATTGATTTAGTTTTTGCAAATTGGTTTGGGGTTCTTCCTGTCAAGTATAGAAAACTGAAACTTATTCACTGCTATTCCTCACATTGCCACACATATTGGCTCACACACTGATACACAAACACTGTTTTCCTCAACACTATCACACACATGTTATTTCCCTCACATTGCTATGCATATAACACACGCATACACATATAATTTCCAGTTTTTCTCTCAACACTCGCACTCTCTACACACATTGACAATTGTTCACTGTCAACCTGTTAATTATACTGTCAATTAGCTAACTGTTTTGGTACTTCACTGTTTTTCCCATTTCCCAAATTCCTTTCACTGTTTTCCTTTTTAGGATATCACATATCACACACTTTAGCAGTTCACACACACTCTATTATATTTTCCTGTCAAAAAACTGAGGATTGAATGATGGTTTCCATGTGAAAAACTGATTTTGATTCCAAAAACCTGAGAACATAATCCTAAAGCTGGAAATTCCTAAGTATGCACATTGATTGTCTTGGCTTTACATTCCTTTAAACAGAAAGAATATATTTCCCATATGACAGAAACACATGTACACCTACACCATATCATTCTACTCACACTCACTGTTTTCTAATTTTCCCCTTTACTGTATAACACACAGGTCCTTCTTAGCACTCTAACACAACACCCTCTAGCACACACACACATTTTATAATGCATACACTGTTTTTCAGGTTCTAGACTTCACTGATTTTCTAATAGACTTTACTGATTTTCTTATTAACTAGTCACTGATTTACTATGGAAGTTCACTGATTTTCCTATAATGCCTCACTGATTTCAGGATTACTCACACAAACACACAAGTGTCTCACACACGCACACATGAGCACACGTGCCCCTTTCTTTTCCTATACACATGTGTATGTACATATATACATGTATATATATATGTGGGATGTACATATATGTATCCTCTATATATGTGTGTGTACTATTATATATATTAGATGTATATGTATGTGTGGTATACTTATAGGTAGCCTATATGTTAATATGTATTTCTATATTGGATTATGTAAATATATCAATGTGTGTATTATATTAGATATGTGAATTGACATGTGTAGATGTGATTGTGGTTCGTTTTAGGCATAGTATTGCCTAATAACCTATAGCCTAGGCTCTTAGCCTATGGGTCTATCTGTTTGTCAGTATAGAGTCTAGATAGACTTGTGTAGCCTTGTTAGACCTAGAATAGACTAGTTAGACTAGTATAGACTTGTTTGACTTAGATTTGACTTGGTTGACCTAGTTTGACTTATAGGGTTGACCAGAGTTGACCAAGAGTTGACTTTGGCCTAGATTGACCTAGATTCATTTAGAATGCATTAAATTGCATCTTGTTATCATTTTAGACTTATTGTGATTTGTGCTGTTCTGATTAGGAGCCAGACACCTCTCCTCGGACAGTACATTTTATCTGGATACTCAGATACCAGGCGAGTACATTCTCTGATCATTTCATATCCTGTTTAGAATTATTTTCCTGCTTTAAATTATTTTACTTGATACTGTCACGTTGGTCACACGGATTAGTACTATATGGATCCCTTCTTGAGATGTTATCCCCTCAGGGAGCATCGGATACTTCAAGTTCTGTGTGTTTCACTTACATGACGTATCACTATACTTCATTGGTTCATTGAATCACTTGTAACATGTACTCTCATGATCACAGTGTCTTCCTTGAATCCTCCCATTTATTGGGCTTTCTAGAATCTCTATTTATCGGACTATCATGTACCACCCTTCGGGGGCCGTTGCATGAATCATAACATAACTTGGCTGGATCCTTATGTATTGATTGGAAGTACGGGGAAGTAGAAGTGGACATGTGAATAATATCCAAGTAGTATTTTATCAGAATCATTCCGTAGTGTCTCATCAGAATCATCCTATGCCATTTACATGTCTATATTGTACTCTGACTCACTAGCCACTGTTAGTTCTCTATTTATAGTAGATATTTCTATTACAGTTCTCTCTCTGTTTATATACTGTATTTCCTTCAGTACCTGTATCTTATTTTACTGCATGATTATATCTTCTAACCTGCTATGAACTGTTGAGATGTATTGTGCTCGCTCCTGTCCTGACTGGACCTGTTGAAAATATTACAGAGGACGAGGAGGAGGCCTGTGTGGATACCTTCTACGGAGCAGCCCTAGACGACACTTGTGAGCTGGACTCTCAGAAGGACCCAGCTCTAGCTGATGACATTACCCCTACTGCCTAGACTAGCTTAGTTAGGCTTTATCTTACTTATGTTGTCTTGAGACTAGTTAGTTAGACTTTATTACTGTCTTGAGATCTGGGTTGTATATATTCTTTCATATTCAGTAGCTGAGACTTGTATTCTGGATATTTGCTGAGATGTTATCTTAGACTCTTCTGATCATCTGTATTTTCTTTGAGTTCTATATCATATCGTGCTTCTTCTTCCTTAGTTGTGATTGAGTTTATTTTCTGCTATTTTACCCCCATTCGGGGAGTATAAACTGCTTAGAATTATATTGTTAGATGTTGTGACCTAGGACAACGTTCTACCGTCGACACTGCGGCGTAGGCTGGACGTACCCACTTCTCGTACCCTTACTCTAGGGTACGGGTCGTGACACATTTTTAGTGGTGGCCCATGCAGGTCGAGTTTGTATAGTGGTATTCGAACTAGAGTATCACTACAGCCTGCAGTAGGATTAGAATATTTTGGAGGTACTCAATCACATTAGGAAAAATCTTAATCAGATTCTTGTTACCTAAAATTGCTGCATTATTGTCTTTCCTTGAAAATAAACCGTCCTTCCTTGATGTTATTATTTCATTCTCAGTGATTGTCCTCTCGTTTGATCTGTCTTCAGGATGGTTATGGAGACGCGATCTTATCTCGATCGGGAAGACACCACTGAGGGGTCTACCACTCCTCGTCCTGATCAGCAGGGCCCCGAGACTGCAGCTCTTGTTATGCCAGCTCAGGCTGGGATATCTGCAGCCTATGAAAGTGTACCTCTTCCTACTCTGAGACTTTCTCCAGTCATCCCGAACGTTCTTCAGCAGCAGTCGCCATCAGGATCAGAGGACGTGGCGCGGTTGTTCTCATTCTTCCAGTAGATAGTGGAAACTCAGCGGCAACAGTTGTTTAAGAGGGGACATGACATTCATGGAGTTAACAGCAGTGGAGGTCAGGCCAAGTGGCCTCACATACAGATTCTGCAGCAGTATCAGCAGCCGATGGTCCACTTCCAGCAGCAGCAGAGGCCTGTTCAGCATCGGAGATGAAGATAGGTACTGTATCAGCAGGCACCCAGGAAGCAGCAGAATACTGTGTGCAACTTCTGTAAGAAGCAAGGCCATGGATGGGGCGAATGTCGGAAGAGGCTGGGCATGTATTTACTTTACGGTTCAGCGGAGCATCAGTATAGAGAGTGTCCCAAGAACCCGACACCAATGACTCAGGTAGCAGTAGGAGCTAGGGCTCCGACAGAGCAGCCGAGGAGACCACCATTACAGACGTAACAGACCCCAAGACAGCAGCAGATTACCAGTTGCCCTTCCTGTAGGGAACCATGGCACAATTGGGGCGAATGTCGAATGAGGATAGGTAAGTGCCTACTTTACGGAGCATCATATCACCCGTTAAGAGAGTATCTCAAGTTTCCTAAACGGACAGCTCAGGGGGCAGGAGCGAGGACTCCGGTAGGCCAGCAGAAGAGACTACCCTTACCGACTCAGCAGCAGAGGTACATACAGCATCAGCAGCAGGCCAGGGGAGGCCAGCAGGAGCGAGCTTTCGCTAGGACCGTCGAGGATGCTCAGGCCGTTGGAGATCTAGTTGCAGGTTCCGTTCCATTTGATTCCCTTTTCGCAATTGCCTCTTATAACTGCATTGAAAATTCGATTCCCTCTGTTCCTGGTTGATTGATCAACTTTGTTCTGTTGTTTATGTGTTATGTTTGATTTTCTTCTGAGATGAATCATATGGGCTAGGTCACCTCGGTTATGGGATCTAGAATTTTTGATGGTCGTGTTTAGCTGGCATAGTGAGGACATATAGTCAGATTTAGGACGTATTTTTCGGGTGTGGAAATTTAAAGTTTTCGTTGCCAAGCATGCGGCAATACAAAAATTTTAAATACCATGATTCTAGAGGTATGTACCTTAGTCGAGTACTCTGTGATTATCGTAGCCTTGCTCACTAGCACGACGAAGATTCTGAGTATCATGATTTTGGACATATGCATATGATTATCTGACGGTATGTTTGAGATTTTGATTGTGGGGTGTTGACCTAGAAGGACTACTACCATTTTAATTTCGAGGACGAAATTTTTCTAAGGTGGGTAGGATTGTAACACCCAGTTTTTCAAATGAGGATAATTTTAAAATTTTGTAATTATAATTATTATTTATTGATATTTATATCATATTATAATTTTTGGTAATTTTTAATCATTTTTAAACTATTTAAAATTTATTTTAAGTCATAACTTATGATCTTGATGTACTGCTAGTGAAATCCTAGAGACTGCATGACCTAGAGCCTAACCATGTCATTAGGATGATTTAATTATTAATTCTAGTTGAGCGTATTCTTGTCATTTTGAATCTATTTGAATTAATATATATTAATTGGAATTTAATATAAGTTTTGTAGTGGTGTGATTTGAATATGGTTTAATTCATTGTCTTGTAGTGTGGTTAGCCATAACCTAGACTTGACCTAACCTAGATTAGTCATAGCTAGCTATGGTTAGTGTTAGTTAGTGTTAGTTAGGATTTATTGGTCTTGGTTAAGTCATGATTAGATAGAGAAACTAGGTCACAACTTGACTAGAATGAAACCTAGGCTTGTGAACCATTGAATTAGCTAGATTTATTTATAGCCATTTGATCATCACAAAACCCTAATCCCTCACTAGTGGCCATCCATACCTTGGTTTCCTCACTCTATTTAATGCCTCCTCAAAGTTAGGACTAGCCTCTTTAGAAATTTTCCAAGTTTGAGAAAGAGGTAAGTCCCCAACTTCAATAATTCATAGAAATTCCATTTCAATTCCTTTTCCACCCAAACAAATTGCCTTAGGTTCTAATTCACATGTTCTTGCTGTTTATGGAAGATTATTTCAGCTTGGGAGCAATTTGGTGAAGTTTGGCTATCAAGAGGAACATCCCTCTTTGGAGTTTTTTTTGTGGATTTTGACACCTATAGGTAACTCCTTCAAAACTTATTGAAATTGCTGTTACTATTGCATATTAGCCTAGATCTATGTGTCCCCTAGCTAACCCGAGAAATTCGTGGCATTTCGTGTCCATTTCGTGTCCTAAATGGACACGTATCAGCCCACTATGCAGAGTATTTGATGAAATAACCCAAAGGGGATTTTGACCTATTTTTTTGAAAGCTTTTGAATAGAAAATTGTGTTTTAGTGTCGTTTAAGAGTTTCTTAGTGTCTGAACACATTTTGTGCCGTGTCGGGGTCGTACTGGACCCGCGGACACGCCCCGCACGCACGCGGTTGGCTGTCCTGCTACCCACGCGTCCGTATGGCCATTATAGGAGTCGTGGACACGTGATTTTGGACACAGACGAAGGAGTAGGGACTGACATCACACCCCTTGAGTCTCGTATCGTCTTGTGTTGTGTCGAGGGAGAAAACACACGCGCACTGTTCCCACACAGTCGGTGCACAGGTGGGTTTTGGCCATTGACACAGGGTTCGTGTTGCTTCTGGACACGTTGTTGTGACGTGTCAGGGACACAAGTGTGTAGCCCTAGTGTGGGCGTACACGTGTGTACGAGCACGTGTCCTAATTCGTGTCGTGTCGTGTCCACGAACACGGTGAACACGTGCACGATGTAGTGTTTGGTTCTGTGCGTGTACAGTCTGAATGGTTGTTTCAGTATTTAATTCCTAGTTTAATGATTTAAATTGTGTTTTAATTTTCTAAATTAGATTCTAACATGATTTAGGATATATGTTAAATTAGTTTACATGTTAGTTTAGGTTTTGTAGTATGGGATTTTGAATTCGAATTTCGAATTTCCCTATGAGCTACAATACTTCACTGATACGGCTGAATGTTTTATTCCTGAAATTGATTTCATTTCTTTCTGTTTTGTGATGATGTTAAAGGTTAATCGTATTCACCAACATATGTATTAGATTAATGAGATGTTGGATTGTATAGGGTGTTCGAGAATTGGTTTCAAATGAAGTTTTTTCAAATTTGATACAATATGGATGATGTGTTCCTGACCTAGATTCATCTCTTTTTTCCTAATTTAGGATGTTTGAATATCAGAATTAGCCCACCTACATATTGAGGAGTGTTGTGCATGGTCACTTTGAATTGTACTAATACAAGGGGAATCATTGATTTAGTTTTTGCAAATTGGTTTGGGGTTCTTCCTGTCAAGTTCAGAAAACTGAAACTTGTTCACTGCTATTCCTCACATTGCCACACATATTGGTTCACATACTGATACACACACTGTTTTCCTCAACACTATCACACACATGTTATTTCCCTCACATTGCTATGCATATAACACACGCATACACATATAATTTCTATTTTTTCTCTCAACACTCACACTCTATACACACATTGACAATTGTTCACTGTCAACCTGTTAATTATACTGTCAATTAGCTAACTGTTTTGGTACTTCTCTATTTTTCCCATTTCCCAAATTTCCTTCACTGTTTTCCTTTTTAGGATATCACATATGACACACTTTAGCACTTCACACACACTCTATTATATTTTCCTGTCAAAAAGCTGAGGATTGAATGATGGTTTCCATGTGAAAAACTGATTTTGATTCCAAAAAACTGAGAACATAATCCTAAAGTTGGAAATTCCTAAGTATGCACATTGATTGTCTTGGCTTTACATTCCTATACACAGGAAACACACTACACTATTCCAATTTCCCATATGACAGAAACACATGTACACCTACACCATATCATTCTACTCACACTCACTGTTTTCTAATTTTCCTCTTTACTGTATAACACACAGGTCCTTCTTAGCACTCTAACACAACACCCTCTAGCACACACACATATTTTATAATGCGTACACTGTTTTCCAGGTTCTAGACTTTGTTGATTTTCTAATAGACTTCACTGATTTTCTTATTAACTAGTCACTGATTTACTATGGAAGTTCACTGATTTTCCTATAATGCCTCACTGATTTCAGGATTACTCACACACACACACACAAGTGTCTCACACACACACACACATAAGCACAAGTGCCCCTTTCTTTTCCTATACACATGTGTATGTACATATATACATGTATATATATATGTGGGATGTACATATATGTATCCTCTATATATGTGTGTGTACTATTATATATATTAGATGTATATGTATGTGTGGTATACTTATAGGTAGCCTATATGTTAATATGTATTTCTATATTGGATTATGTAAATATATCAATGTGTGTATTATATTAGATATGTGAATTGACATGTGTAGATGTGATTGTGGTTGGTTTTAGGCATGGTATTGCCTAATAACCTATAGCCTAGGCTCTTAGCCTATGGGTCTATCTGTTTGTCAGTATAGAGTCTAGATAGACTTGTGTAGCCTTGTTAGACCTAGAATAGACTAGTTAGACTAGTATAGACTTGTTTGACTTAGATTTGACTTGGTTGACCTAGTTTGACTTATAGGGTTGACGAGAGTTGACCAAGAGTTGACTTTGGCCTAGATTGACCTAGATTCATTTAGAATGTATTAAATTGCATCTTGTTATCATTTTAGACTTATTGTGACTTGTGCTGTTCTGATTAGGAGCCAGACACCGCTCCTCGGACAGTACATTTCATCCGGATACTCAGATACCAGGCGAGTACATTCTCTAATCAGTTCATATCCTGTTTAGAATTATTTTCCTGCTTTAAATTACTTTACTTGATACTGTCACGTTGGTCACGCGGATTAGTACTATATGGATCCCTTCTTGAGATGTTATCCTCTCAGGGAGCATCGGATACTTCAAGTTCTGTGCGTTTCACTTACATGACGTATCACTATGCTTCATTGGTTCATTGAATCACTTGTATCATGTACTCTCATGATCACAGTGTCTTCCTTGAATCCTCCCATTTATTGGGCTTCCTAGAATTCCCATTCATGGGACTATTATGTACCACCCTTTGGGGGCCGTTGTATGAATCATAACATAACCTGGCTGGATCCTTGTGTATTGATTAGGGGTACGGTAGAGTAGAAGTGGATATGTGAATAATATCCAAGTAGTATCTCATCAGAATCATTCCGTAGTATCTCATCAGAATCATCCTAGGCCATTTACATGTCTATATTGTACTCTGACTCACTAGCCACTGTTAGTTCTCTATTTATAGTAGATATTTCTATTACAATTTTCTCTGTTTACATATTGTATTTCCTTCAGTACCTGTATCTTACTTTACTGTATGATTATATCTTCTAACCTGCTATGAACTGTTGAGATGTATTGTGCTCGCTCTTGTCCTGACTGGACCTGTTGAAAATACTACAGAGGACGAGAAGGAGGCCTGTGTGGATACCTTCTACAGAGCTGCCCTAGACGACACTTGTGAGCTGGACTCTCAGGAGGACCCAGCTCTAGCTGATGACATTACCCCTACTGCCTAGACTAGCTTAGTTAGGCTTTATCTTACTTATGTTGTCTTAAGACTAGTTAGTTAGACTTTATTACTGTCTTGAGATCTGGGTTGTATATATTCTTTCATATTCAGTAGCTGAGACTTGTATTCTGGATATTTGTTGAGATGTTATCTTAGACTCTTCTGATCATCTATATTTTCTTTGAGTTCTATATCATATCGTGCTTCTTCTTCCTTAGTTGTGATTGAGTTTATTTTCTGCTATGTCACCCCCATTCGGGGAGTATAAACTTCTTAGAATTATATTGTTAGATGTTGTGACCTAGGACAACGTTCTACCGCCGACACTGCAGTGTAGGCTGGACGTACCCACTTCTTGTGCCCTTACTCTAGGGTACGGGTCGTGACATGGACCAATAAACTAGTAATTTTGTGTAAAAAATAGATGATATATAAAGAAAAATGCATAAGACATGCGTTTACCTTCACCCAATCTTGGAAAAATCTTTGTCACACACTACACTTTACAGTTCATCATTCCATCCAAACACACTAGCATTGGGTCCCAATATCTCCGCAATAGCACAATATTGTTTTTTCATATGCTTCACTCTTGATTCTATGTGGGGTGAAGCTTGTAGTGAACAACCAGGCAGTTTTTCATGCAGCCAAACTTGAAACTGCTTAGCATATCCAGCCTTAAAAGTGCCATTGTCAGCCTTCTACTTTCCATCACTTGCTAAGTCTATGAGACACTCAACAAGTTTAGCATCCTCAATCGTAGTCCAGTGATGCTTAGAACTAGCCATCTTCACAAAAAGAATGGAAAAATGAGACCATATCACTTCTACCTATAGATAGATATTTAAAGTTGTAAGACTGATGGCAAGAGTAATACAAATCCTGAGACATTCCTGATACATCAAGTTCACTAGCAGAGTACAGAGTACAACATATGGTTAAGCATTCCAAAAAAAAAGAAAAAAAGAAAAAGAAGAACCAACTCATGTGAGTCAGAACAAAATCAAACAAGGATCTCACCCAACTAAGAAGTAGGTAGCAAGGTTACTTCAGTACAGCTCAAGTCCAGATACAGAATCTGTGGGCCAAAATATTCAATTGCCAATTTCAGGCCGACTGAACAATTCAACATTCAAGGAACTACTAAACATACGGGCTACAATTCTCCAGATTGCAAATTTCTGATCAAAAAGAGAATATATAACTCTTATCTCATAATTACATAAGTAGGGACAACAAGAAAAAAATAAAAACAAAATTAGATGAGCCAATATAATACAGAACGAGACCCAAAGGAAGAAAGACCAACTATGTGAACAATGTGAAACTTAGGAATTTTACAGATGAGGAAGCTTTAATGGATTTGTGAACAATTAGCTATTACTTTTTTGTCATAATTAATCATAACAAATTTGTAATGAGGATGAGGGAAATTGAAATTAATATAGTACATAAGAGGCAAGCACCTGCGAATTCATGTCGACACGAATCTGTATGGTATTCTGAATCTGTGAATTAATGTCGACAACAATACAAAAGTGGCAAGCAACTGTTGGTAACAAGGTGTCGACAACAATACAAAAGAGGCATGGGGCAAGCTACAGAATGTTTAATAAAGTAGAAGATGTATAGTATCAGAACATTTTCATGTATCAGAATATTTTCATAACCATATACATATGAAACAACTTTAGTTTTTAGAGAGAGCTTTACCACACATTACCATGAGCTTTACAACACAAAATATTATACTCATATCCAAATTGATAGTTCATTCAAATTTGCAAGTTTCCACATTCACATTTCAAAGAGAAACAAGAAAAAAATATCAATTTCCATTCCAACTATTAAAAATCTCTTGTGCTAAGTTATCCCTCCATGCACTCCAAGCATTTGAGCTCTCGACAAATCTAATCCTCTCCCCCTCCAACCGTTCTGGAATATCAACTTCCTCTTCTTCCTCTTCATATGGGTCAACGGACATGTGTTGTCGGATGTGGTTATGTAGAAGACAACAAGCAATGATTATCCTATATTGAGTCTTGACAGGATAATATGATTTGCTCCTAAGGATCGCCCATCTTCCTTTCAACATACCAAATGCTCTTTCTATCACATTCCTAGCTTGAGAGTGTCTCATGTTGAAATATTCTCTAGGTATTTCAGGCAAGCGATCTGTCCTCCATGACTTCAAGTGATACCTCTCACCTCTGTAAGGTGTTAAAAATCCTTCATTGTTGCTATACCCAACATCACATAAATAGTAATAACCTACGGGTAAATTAAAAAAAGTAAGTGGATGCTAAAACTTTAAAAGTTCATCATCAACCAACCTATATCAATAAGAGAATTTACTTCGAGGGACCACCAACCCATTTCTCCTAGAAATAATATCTCTGAGAACCTAGAATCAGCTGTAGAACCCTACCATCCAGGTAGTACATAAGTAAATTGTATGTCTGGAGAGAAAACTCCAAGACATTTGTGGCAATTTTATTTTTTTCTTGTACGGTACCTAGTTATATCACCCTCTTGCACATTGACCTTGATATAAGTCCCATCAAGGGCACCAAGACAATTCTTAACAATTTAAACGACTAATCAGTTATTTACAACAACTATAAGAAAATTAAAATAAATAAATTATAATTGTATAATTACATTACCTTGAAATATTTCCAATGATCTTTCGTGCTATCTTCAGGTATTGGCTCTGGCCGCTTTAACAGTAGTGTTTGACATCGTAACAAAGAGAGCAATTATCACGCCCCGATCCCACAGAGTCCTTTTCGTCCTCGCTTCGGACTCTGTGAGACCATTCATCCTCGCTAAGGCGTGATGCCGTGCAAGCCTTAGTTGCGCTTGCACAAGGCCAAGACCTGTAACAAGACAAGATAGACAAGGTTGACAATAATGCAACGGAACATATAGCAGATAATTAAAGCAGCAGCGGACATATATCAGAATACATGCATTGAACACAATGGTAACAAGAAATAATTCTCTTTATTGATTTCATTTGAACAGATTACAAGCTCTCGATTCTCTCTGATACAATGTTAAATTCTCTCAGAACTATACAGATTACAATGATCCCGTTCCCATACATTACATCCCTTTACATACAAAACCAAACTCTTACAACAGATGTTATCTGTAGGCATCTCTTCTGATTTCTGGCTCCTGAGGATGAGGCTCGGGCTATCGCTTCGGACTATCCTTCTCCATGCATATTGCACCTGCATGCAGACTGATGGTGGGTCAGTATATCAGCATACTAGTGATTGTGAACAAAGAGCTACATTTGTCTGAAATGATCACTATTTATTTAGTAAGAAAATATTTCTTGTGATGTGATCTTGTTACTCTTTACCTATGTTCATTCCATGCATACAAAGTCAGTTTACATCTCTTTTGAAAACATCTTTGAAAAGTCACAGTTCATTTCTTTATATTTCATGTCAAGCATACAAGGGACTATTCATTTCCAAGCACTATGACTATTCATTTCTGTGGAGTGCACAGCATGTTTCATGAGCATAATCATTTCTTTGTTCAGGCAACTCTTAGGGACAATTTTAAGCACGATACCATATCTTTTCTTTAAAGGGGACATAACATTTCATTGTATAGATAAATCTCTACAAGCAATTTATGTCAAAGACTTAAGCAACATATGTATCATTTTTAAGTGATTCTTACCATAGCCGGCCGTCCATCCCTACACAAGACAATGATTAGCATAAACATGATAAAACCAATATTGTTCCCTGTTCATCTCTACATCGTTAGTTCTTAGCAAAATATATGATAGACACATGCAGACCGATTGGCAGCTGTAACTCTTCGGTTCAGCTCTGTACCAATCCATATTTATCTATATGATGGTCCATGGGAAGCCCATGATTAGCCGCTATGACTCTTGGGTTCAGCTCGTCGCTAAGGACATTGATGCAACACCCGAGGTCTCCTGCACCTCTGGGTGTCTAGACAATCTCTCCTAGGCCGATCGGCTTCAAGTGCCCTGGAAACCGTCGAGAGATCTAGTGACCTTGTATACAAGTTGTCCGATACCAATGCATGAATACCACATCTAGCAGATAAACTATTTGAGGGACAATGATTCATCTTTCTCTATATCAATCTTGTAACAACAGAGCTATGACTCTGCCTACTCTCTTTGTAACAACAGAGCTATGACTCTGCCTTCTTTCATTTCTATGATCTCAAAGCCGAAGCTTCTACATAATTTTTTTCCTTTGTAACATATACAAGTCCGTTTGTACATGTCTAGCATTCAGAGCATATTTGAAGGACAAGCAATTATTCATTTCTTTGAAACATGTTAGCAGTTCTGTTCAGATTAGGCATAAACATTCTTTCTTTGTAAGCATACGAATTCAGAACATGTGAGCAATCTCTTTTATCTTCTTATTAAACATGGCAATAGTTATCTCTTTTGAGACAATAACTCTGACTTATTTAACATGGCAGGCATTTCGTTTGATTTAACATAGCAAACATTCATTTTTTTTTATCAGGCAATAATCTTTCCTTAGCATACAAGCATCAGTTTGTTTCTTATTAGCAGACAATAATTCTTCTTAACATACAGGTTCTCTTTCCTTGTTCTTAGCATGGCAACATATGGATTCTCTTATAAGCATACTCAATGATTTATTGTCTTGTTATTAACAATAGTATTCAATAGAAAACTCAAATTCTTATTAGGCGTAAGCGAATCAGCAAATGAGACTTCGTCCACTCACCCAGATCATTCGTCTTCTGTTGCAGAGCCAGCAATCCAATCTTTCTGTCTATCTAGTGCCTTCGCGGAGCGGGGCACTACAGCAATACCTTGTTAACAACTCTGCTTACAGTCTCTCTCGACCTCATGAGTTGTCTTTGTATAATTCTATTCTTAACGTCATGTGCCAATATATGCAAGAAGATAGCTAATTGTTCTTCCACTGTCATATTCTTAGTTGGTTCTAGTCTACCGGTCTCCCTAAGCATATGGCATAAATTATGGAAAGTCCTTCGATCCATACGGATGTTCTCAATGCATAATCGATCATTTTCAAACACTATTCTATTTAAGTTGACGTGTCTCACTATATGCCTCATGTAAGCATCCTCCTATTTTCTCTTTATTGTAGCTTTTAGCTCTAAAATTATCATAATAAATATCATAGTCATCAATAACAACAATCGATCCAACATATCCAGTTGAATTATCAAATAGATGAGTACCCTCCTATCTTTTATCAAAGAAAGTCTGTCCATTTTCTGATATTGAAAATAAATGACATATTAATAACATATCATTTAACCTAAACAAACAAATATATATAATAAATCCTCAAAAGCATGACACATGCATTCATTCAAAGCAATCAATCAAAACCAACAAATGGTCACCCGGGAATGTCTCAAAAACAATTTACAGACACAAATCACACACCGATGGACAGATGGATATTTCATCGAACATGTCATAGGCATCAAATTTCAGGTCTTGATACACTAGTTACAGTAGTTACATTATCAATATTATCATGCAAAGTCACATAGGAAACAAACTAGAAGTCCAATTTCAGGTCTCGGACACACATATATCACCATATTGTCAAAATCCAGGTAACATCAGGCTGATTTTAATTATTAGACAAATGTTTTATTCCAAATGTGAGTGCTTCAACAACTTCAAAAGAGAGTGGAAAGTCAATATAGTTTTAACAAATACATACGTGAGGCTCAAAATTTCAGAACCCTAATCACCAACACCAAGAGAATTTCAAAGAACAATTGATAAACCGTTCTATTTTTTAGGAAACCTAATCACCAAATCTCAAATCAAATCCTAATCACCAAATCCCCAAAATATTTTTCAAATTTTAACACAAAATATAATTTAGCAAGCAACCAAAACAACATCATTAAAAAAATTAACAGAAAATTGACCTAAAACACCAAAAAATTCGAATAAATATAAATCTATACCTATGAGATCCGAGCAAGAGAGAGAGAGAGATCCGAGCGACAGAGAGAGCTCCGAGCAAGAGAGAGATCCGAGCGAGACTCTCTCTTGAGAGAGAGAACGAAGAAGAAGAAGAAAATGTGTGAAGAAGAGAGAGAGACTATCGGGATTTTAAAAAAAATTAGTGGCAAAATGGTAAATACGTTAATTTTTTGGTTGAGTTTATTCCCAGGTAAAAAAAATATAACCACCTATTTGCTAGGGAATAGATTTCCCATATTTCATGGGTAAACAATTTATCCAGGCATCTTAATTCCTAGGAATAAATTTGAATAAGACAAACCAAACATGTGAATTATTTTCCCATCCCAAATTTTTTTTGGGCAAAATTTTTTTCCCGCGTACCAAACGGCCCCTTAGTACTCAAATTACATACCTTGTGTGTTCTTCCGACAAGTTAGATGGACGGCGGGCGGCGGCCGGATCCAGAGAAGCTCGGCGAGAGGAA
>JANAVB010025196.1:19875297-19878799 GCA_029216955.1 Iris pallida
AAGTAAACCTGACATGATATATCTTGAATTGTAGTTGCGACAGCTAACATGACATGACATGATATGACAAGTATAAATAACCTGGACACCGTAGGCGAATGTGCTTGCACAAATGAACCAGTATTGTCTTGTATCATGTCTAGGACAGGGACCCCTGAGTACCACGGTCAGGGCTGCCTACCAAATTGACTAAGGCTAATAACTAGAATAATCTAGTAGTCATGAAGAGATTTTCTAGCTACATGCGATCCCGTTACCTGGGCGCGCTTGGGATCTGTAGCCTGCCGTCAAGTAGGGCACATTTCCAGTACACTGTCATGTGTTGCACCCTCCAAGCTACTTAAGGGTACATGCATTTCCTGGACGATGTACCCACTTGAATTCAACCCTTAATATTCGACCTGGATAACCTGGATGGTCTGCAGGGCTTGTGGCTATCGGAATAATCTCGATGCATCTTGCTAGTAACTAGGCCTGTGATAACCCTAGTTAGTTAAAGTATCAAGCCGTACTTATTGCTTGACCGTGATTGTTGGATGGGGAATAATCAGTCTAGTCTTGTCTAGATCCTGTACAAGATTTTTGTATGACCTGATTTCTTATGTTATCTTGCCGATAAATGGTGGAAAACCAAGTTCCTTCAGATGAAGGGTTACAACTCCGATCCTTGTTTGATTTACGGGTTGTAACCTGGTTATCTGAATAGTTCCATGGTTATCTCGTCGTATATCATCCTGATATATTTTTCTTATTTCCAGTTCTTACTACTTATTTATATTCTGGTGCTAATTGCTGGCTTTAGTCCATAAGTGAAGCTTCCTTTGTGGCACTTGCTCTTTCTGGGATCTGACCCAGCTGGTTTTGTATGGCCAAATTTTGGAGCAGCTCCAGAGGATCTATCGACTTTTCAGCCCGATGGTGACCACCAGGCGTAACCAGGGCAACGAGTGGGTTTATTTTTGGCTCTCCCACTTTAATGTAAAAATATTCTTTTGAGACGTTTAGCCGACGAGCACGTGTTTAGCTCGTATTGCACTTTTATTTACTGTCTGCCTACGGGCTATAACATGATTGACAGATCCTTGGGTTTATCATGTATGACTAAACTTTTGCTAGTCCTGACATTTTGTAACGACTAGCTTCATGATCAGCTGAATATATAATATTTGGGACGCCTTACTATTGTATATTTGATGATCTTGCATCTTGTAACATTTATTTACTGGCTTATGATTGAGACACTAGGCTTGTTCTTGACCTTAAGAGACTGTTGGCTTGTAGTTAAACCCTCATGTATCTAGACAGTCGTGACCGTATAACGAGGTGGGTTGCACTTCAATTTACGTAGCTGGCTATGTCTTCCCCCGCTCTCCAGTATTCTGGTTCTAGGGCATGATTTGGTTTAAGTAGTGGCCCATGCAGGTCTTGTAAATCAAGATATATGAGGGTGTACCGAATAGATGTCTCAATCAGTACTTGCCCTTGATCTCTGTTCGTATCCTCTAAATCCCTAAAATTCTTGTTCTGATCACATTCTTGTATCCTTGATCTGTCCTAGCCCTTCCTTATTATTCCCTATGTCATCTTCTTCAGCGGCATTGTACTGGCCCTACCGATCGATAAGGCGGAGAACCTCCCGTGGATCAGCAACAACCTGGAGATCAAGTCTAGCATTCAGGAGTGGCCTCCATAGTCGTGCCTACTGGATAAGAGCCACCAGTTCAGCCGTTCAGCCTGCCGAGCCTGATGATGGCACTTTGGTAGGTCTCATCAGGACCTTGTTAGCTTTCCAGGATCGACGAGGAGATGCCTTGCACCAGGCAGTGGCAGATGCTCTGACCAGAGGAGGTCATTAGGGTAACAGTGCGGCCAACAGCTTCAAGCGCTTGAACCCTCCCTTCTTCGATGGCAGCGAAGATGCCATCGCTGCAGACGCTTGGTTTCAGGACACATAGGTAATTCTGGAAGCATCCAGGACTCCAGAAGACGAGAAGGTGGCCGTAGTGCGCCTGCAGCTATTAGATCTTGCCCGCAGCTGGTGGACGGCATAGGCCGTCGGATTAGTGGCCCCATTGCTTGGGCAGTATTCAGAGAGAGATTCCAGACCAAGTACTTCGATGCTGTAGCTCGATACGATCTACAGATGAGGTTCACAAATTTGAAGCAGATGGACAGGACGGTCGACGGATATGCGGTCGAGTTTTCGAGACTCAGTCGGTTTGCTCCCACCTTAGGGGCGACCGAGTTCGATAGAGCCAGCGGTTCCAGCAGGGGCTCCATCTCGAGATTTTATTAGCAGTAGAGCAGTTTTGAGCATCAGACTTTTGATGAAGTCTTGAGAGCAGCTAGGAGGCATGAGTATACCTCCCAGAGGATCGTGGATAGGACCGGGGGTCGAAAGCGATCCTACGGCCAGATGAATCAGTCTTCAGCACCAGCCCAGTAGCTAGGGCTTTGACTATTGGAGCTCCGAGGCGGGCGACCTCAGTGATATCGGTTCAGCATTCAGCCATGACGTACCCTCTGCAGCAGAAGCAGAAGCACTCTTCCGCAGTGGGATGTTCTCATTGTGGAAAGCCAGGACATGTGGTAGCAGAATATCGCAGGGCGCAGGGATTGTGCCTGGCTTGTAGAGCAGCAGATCATAAGGTTGGATCCTGCCCGAATAGAGGTAGTTCATTATCGTCCAACCTTTCTAGTCCTTCGGTGAGAGGACCAGCATCAGTCCCAGCAGCAGCAGTATCAGCCTCAGAGGCCCTTGTCAGCTCAGTCCCAGGCATTCCAGCAACAACACCCCCAGCAGTATGCACAAGCCCAAGCCCTGAGTCAGAGCAGGTAGCGAGGACTTCAGCAGAGGGGACCTGTACCCCGAGGGCATGGTCTGGCTATGGTGATGACCGTAGAGGAAGGGTTGGCACCAGAAGATGGTAGTGGCAGGTACTATTCTCGTTAACTCCTTTCCAGCTTCAGTTTTATTTAATTCTGGTACATCGTATTCATTATGTTTACACGATTTGCGACACGGATAGGACTGGAGCCCGAGTCATTATCAGTAAGGCTCAATATACTTACTGGTAACGGTCTTGTAGGAGTAGATAGAGTATTTCTCGTATCGGATCGTAGTTAGGTAGTAGAGAATTCCCCGCTAGATTGATAGAGTTCCCGATGGCCGATTATAATGTGGTCTTAGGGATGGATTGGTTGAGGAACCAGTATGCTTGAATAGACTGCCATATTGACAGGATTGTTTTAGCATTACAGGCGAGCCAGAGTTTTCTTCTCCCGAGGCAAAGTTGAACCTTTTCCTCCGGTATTGCGGATGGCAGTGGTAGCAGTGCAGTTACCTCGGATAGTTGAAGAGTTTTTAGATATTTTCCCAGAAGAGCTTCCAAGGATGCCGCCAGAGCGGGAGATCGAGTTCACCTAGACTTGATCCCTGGGACAAGCCCCAGTGTCAGAAAGAGTCTACGGATGGCGTCGTCAGAGTTGGAGATATTGTACA